>WBNM01034644.1:76781-100081 GCA_013399055.1 Ramphastos sulfuratus | reverse complement strand
TCTTCACTGAGAGAGTCATTCCCCACTGGAATGGGCTGCCCGGGGAGGTGGTGGAGTCACCATCCCTGGAGGTGTTCAAGGCACGTTTGGACGTGGCACTTGGTGCCATGGTCTAGTCTTGAGGTCTGTGGTAATGGGTTGGACTTGATGATCTTTGAGGTCTCTTCCAACCTTGCTATACTGTGATACTGTGATCTTTTTTCAGGGACTTTGTCTAACACACCACTTTGCAGATGGCCTTGCTGCTATGAGTGTGGTGATCTGCATGTTTCTGAAGCTAAAGGAAAACCTGTTTGAGTGCCAGTATCATTTTCTGAGTGCCTCAGTGCAGAGCTCAGGTCTCTGTGCAGCCGTGCGCTCTGCCTACAGTGTCAAGATCCTTAACTCCTCTTAGTGCTAAGCAGGACAAAGTGGCAGTTGTCTCTGGTGTGTTCTGTGCATTCTGACATGGCTTCTTCACATGGATCTCATTAAGTGGAGCTGTTTCTTGGAGCAGTTTTAAAGACTGACTCTCCCTTCCAAGCTCAGTAAGTACCAGTAAACATCCTTTTGCCTTCAGTCTGTCTGCAAGTCTGACCTGCAGTGTGCCAAGCTTGTGTTTGCAGTGCCTGGCTTTTGGGGCTTGGTAGCAGTGTCCATATCTCCCCAAGTCACTTTCCTGTGGGATACATTATTGTGTATTTGCATTGCTCTTGGATAGAACAATGCTGGTGCAGATTAGCCGTGCTCATGCAAATGATTCTGTCAGTGCCTAGCACAGGACATCCACACTGCTGACACTTTTCACCACAACAGGATTTGGGTCTGTGTGTAAAAACTGATCACAACCACAGTGCTGTTGAAAATACTTGTGAATATTTTATTGGAAGAGACAATTATTTATGTTAGTGTACTTGGTAGGTGTGTTACGAGTGTAGGTAATGAAATGGCTTTGCTGTGGGGACTAAAGCCTTGAGTCTGCTCAGAAGCTGCAGTCAGTGAAGGTTTTCTCAAGCCTGTAATTTAAACTTCCGTGTTGATTTAGCAAATAAATTTAACAGTTGGTAGTGTAAGGTGTACAACTAACAGAAACCAGTCTTAGTTCTGTTAGCAGGTGAGCACATGAACAAATAGGCAACATGATGCCTGAACTTGTGTGGGGGAACTACTAACCTGAGTGAGACATCTGTTCTCATATGAGAGGTTGCAAGGGTGCCTGTAGCTGGCATTCAGTGACTTGTATTAGAAAAGGGAAGCTTTACACAGTATTTTGCACCCTTTTCCATTGTGGGAAGAAGAGAAGGTAGGAAAATGGTCAGAAGGGTTGCTCAGGTGACACATTAACACCTTTAAAGGCTTAACTGGGCAGGCTTTGAAGTACACCTGCTGTAAGAGTTGAGGCAGTACCATGGGTTCGCGTGCATGTAGCGTTGGCTGAGTAAAGATGCAACGTGTTCCCACCAGCTAAAACTGAATCAGGCTCAAGTAGCCTGTCAGGATAAAATCCAATAATGTCAGAGCCCCACTAGATGGTGATTGCTGTTTGTAACAACAGAAATTCAATTCCAATTGACCAATGCCACTTCCACCCAACAATCGCTTCCCCACGCTCGTCGGCCCCTCTTGGATCATTGTGCCTGGTCTCCTAGAAGCAGTGCGGCTTCCTTTGAAAGAAGAGGGGGTTGGTACAGAGCAGCTCTTTCTGTATCAGAAGTCAAGGTGGCCTCAAATATGTGACATTGTCTGGAGATGGGCTCATAAAGCAGTACAGAAAAGCACACTTTAATAAAGGACAAATGCAGACCGAGGGAAGGGAAGTGCTGCTCTTGGTGTTCCATTTCCTGACTCTTGCTCTGGGAATCCAGTTCTGCCTTGCTGCCTTGTGTTGATGCAAGGGCTTTCTCTACTAAAGTACTCTGAGTGGAAGGTACCTCTGAGAGGCAGCTAGTTCCCCTGCCTGCTCAGAGCTGCTTGAAGTGAATCTTCAGTGTCTCCATGATTATAGGTTGCCCAGCGTGTTCCAGTGGTTCACATCATTCTTTAATTTTACCTTTGATTGTTATCTTCTGCTTTGCGTCTCTCAGGAACAGTCAAGGTAAATCTTGCTCTTCTCTTCACTAAAAGCTGATTTAGCTGAGTTCTTGGAATTGAAGACTGATATGATAGCATTAGAGGTACCCAGCAGCACACCTCCTCAGAGTCCCACCTTTGCTGAAGTGACACCGCCATGACTGTGGTCTCTCAACATGGTCTGCAGGGGAAACAAGGAACCATTCAGCCTGGGCTGGTGAGGGAAGCTTCCCTGTGTAGGGCCCGCTCTCTGAACAGACCTGTGCAGTCAGTCTCCGTGTGGCCAGCGTGGCTCTGTTCTTGGAAGGTCTTGCAAGGTTTCAATGACTGTGGGAGGAGCAGGGAACAGAGGAGAGGGCTGTCCCTTGTCTTCCCTCTCACAGAAGGCAGTTTCACTACTTCAGATGGATTCTCCTGTGACACTCCCATCCCTGCAGAAAGGTAACCAGTGCTCCAAGGGTGCGGGTGTTCCTCTTGCAGTTGGGAATTGTAAAGCAAGAAAACCTGCAGAGCCTTCTGGAGCCACAGACCTGGTGCACTTTTCCATGGAGCTTTGCTGGCAAACTCTGAGGCTGTCACTTCAGTGTGAAAGATGAGATTTCTCTTCTGAATCTCTGCCTGTGAGCAGTGTTAAGAGAAAGAAGATGCATTTGAGCATAAAGGAAGGAGCATTCTCCAGCCAGTCCTTCAGGGAGTGGTTCACACATGATCTCCAGTGCAGAGAAGTGCCTTTTTGTGTGGCTATTTTGTATTGCACATAAGGAACTTTTTTGTTTTAAATGAGCTTCATCTTGCAAGAAGCTGACAGGATGCACAGAGGTGGGCTGGAGAGTGAGCAGGTTTAAGGTACAGCACATTTTCTTAGTGTTTAATACTTGCAGAATTAAACTTCCACATTTCTTAGACCCTAGCTGATTTGTAGCTGCTTGCACTCCAAAGAGGAGGCACCTTTCACTGTTCCTTTAGGTCAGTCATTAATATTTATATGAAAAATGTTAAAGGCTGGATGGAGTGTTTTAGGTACACAGCAAATTAAAGAGCCCCTTACTGAAGGTCTTGCAGATCTAGCTTTTGAGCAGTAAACAAAAACATGAAATCACCTCCTGGATATTCAGAGGTCCTGAGGTCACTTCACAGAGCAGAATGCTCTGCATGGAGAGAAAACAAAATTACCATTTCAAAGAGGGAAGTTGTCTGCGTTTACCAGCCCTTTGCACTTCTAATGTGGGTCAATGGAATGAAAGAAGAATTTGGCTATGATTTTTTTCAAAATTTTTATTTTAATAATCACTGTTCTTAAAAAAAGCATTCCAAACAAAAGAGCATTCCTGTGGCTTTTGCACATCCAGGGTTCTGTAGGACGTGCTAAGCAGACTGGGAATCCCTGCAGATAAAATGATTACCTAGTTGTCTCTGTGGCTAAGGAGCAGAGAACTGAAGGGGATGTTATTTTTTCCAGTGTTTTTGTTCGATTGCCTGCAGACATAGAACACTTCAGTGAAAGGCATCATGAATGAACCAGCACCACCTGATCTCACCCAGTGCTGCCATTTCAGATAGCACTGATGCTGGAAACAGAGGGGAAAAAGACCTGGATTGTCTTTAGGACACAGCTGCCTGTACTGCCATTGGAATGGTCTGTGTGTAAAAGCAAAGCTTCAAAGCTGAGCTCAGAGAGGTGCAGCAGTGCTTGAGCCCAGCAGCATCCACAGCCCCTGCATGCCACTGTAAGGAGCTGGAGGGAGCTGTGCCAGCACACGCTGCTGCTCCTGAGCAGGCCAGGTGAGCAGGGCCAGCACTGGGGCAGCTGCACAGCTTAGGAATGGGTACTAAGTAGCAACTTGAATCTAAGTAGCAAATTGAATTCAATCATGCTGTTAGTCATTCAATATGCCAATAATTGATCACTTATGTTGTTATTAATCCTCTCCAGACAACACAGAGCCAGGAGGACATGGTGTGGATGTCTGCGCCACAGCAGGCAGTGCTCCCGGAGGGGCCATGCTGTGTTTCCTGCTGTGATTTTTCCCACTATCTCCCTCTCAGCCCCTAAAAATACTGAAAGTCAAGTCTACAAATACTTTACAAAGTGGGAAAATGGAACAGTACACAGACTTTGTATCTGTTTATTTATTTTCCTCATGTTTAATTTTCTGTTTCCTAACCCTACTGAAATACTGGAAAGTGTCATTTACTGATGAGCAAACAATGGAAATCTCTCCACAGAAGCCTCTGTAAAGCTGAAATTCCAGAAGCAGCAGATCAGAGATGCTCAAAGCACTCAGAGAATGCTTGCTCAGTGTCTCTGTAGAACACCTTTCCAGAAAAACTAGCAGCTACAGCACGAGGTGGAATGAATCCTGGAAACAGGGCTGAAATGGGAAGCACACAACAGCAGCTTGGAAAGGGCAACTTTTGAAAACAGCACTCAGAAACTGGGTGATTACCACCCTGCCCTGCACGCTGACATGAGCCAGCAGTGTGCCCAGGTGGCCAAGAAGNGGTCTGTGGTAGTGGGTTGGACTTGATGATCTTTGAGGTCTCTTCCAACCTTGCTATACTGTGATACTTCCTTGCTGGGTCTGTGGCATAGTGGCTGGAGCAGGAATTCACTGCAAGGCCACCTGAGCTCACCTGCTGACAGCTTGTGTTTTGTCACTTAGCCTCCTGACCTTTTAGGAGGGGAATGTTTGTGCTAGTCAGTCTCTTCCCGTTCTTTCTAAGCTCTCTTCGTTCATCGTATTCCACTTGGGGTTATTAATCAAGCCTGGAATCCTTCCCTGAAAGGTCACAGGTCCATTCTTTATTTGTTTATCTTCAAGGTGTGTGGGATACAGGAGCTCACCCAGTACGCTCCCAGTTCAGTCCATCAGATCAAAGAGGAACTGGGGTGAAGTAGAGCCACGTGAGATCTTCAAAATGTGGGTATGGGATTTGAGAGTTCAGGTGCCCTTCTGGATAATGCAGACACAGCCTTTGAGTCCTCAGCAAAAGCAACTCTGCAGCAGTACTGGTGCCAGAAGAACACCAGCTCATGCTTCAGATGCTTCCCGTTTGGAACATTGTGATGCTGAGCAGGAGGCTGTCCCAAGAAGGCATTTCAGTTGCAGGTTTGTAGCTGATATCCCTGTTCCTGTGGCCTTCTGTTGGATTTGGTCAGATACATTCTGGTAATGAATTGTCAGGTCATAGATCTCTGTTTCCTGCTGATGTGCTTATGGAGGAGAGCTAGAGAGAGCTTTGGGCCGTGGCTGCCTTTGGATGGGGAGCTTTGTGCTACTCTTCCGTTTCTTGAGAAGGCTGAACTCAGGAACCAACTCTGAATCTGGACTTAACTGTTTTGAGGCTGGCTTTGCTTTCATTCCTTCAAGGGTTTGCTACACTATGTCAGATGAGAAAACAACTTTCTGGAGAGCCTGCTAGAGCTGAAGATCTTTCCTCTTCAGTCTTGTCATTTTCTGTCGATGGGCAAGTGCCTCTGAAGAAATGTTTAGAAAACACAGCTAGCAGAGGGTAAACTGCTTGCTGCATCCCAAATGTGTGAACAGTTTTTTGTGAGAAGAGATTGAAAATAATGTGTGATAGAAGGGGTCTGTGTGTATTTAACGTCTGATGGAAATCCACAGACACCTCACTGAAAGCCTCTGCTTTGCATCCTGCCTTACTTTAGCTCTCATAGAGTTAAGGGTGATAGAATTTTTAATTATTAAGTCAAGATTTTTCTCGGCTGAGAAACTGTAGAATTGTCATTTATACATTAAAAACATTCCAATGTGGATTTTCTGTCATGTTTTTAAGTACTACAGTGAGGGAGTCCTGGCCCCTCTTTGCTTTTTCTTTAATAGACTGTGAAGATAATTTCCTAGAGTGCTGTGAAGATACTTCTCCTGTATTTAGCAGATCATCCTATATAAGTACTTTGTCCTCTGTGTGATTTACAAACACAATGTTCAGTCCCTTCATATTTTGCAATTCCCTACAACTCTTGAAGTTGGCAAAAATATCCATTCAAGTTGCTGTTGAGGTGCTGGACAGAAGCAACGACTAAAGCTCCGTCTTTTAGCAGAGCCAACAAACACCCTGTGTGTGTGCATCTGTGTTTGTTGGCTGTAGTGCATCCTCTCTGTGCTGGGAAGGCCGCTGCTGGTATTCCTGAATTCTGTCTTAATTTGGCAAGCTGAAGCAAAGGAAATAGAACACTTCCAAAGATGCGGAAGTTGGAATTCAGTGCGTACCCGAGCCCCACACAGCTCCCAGCAGAGTTTGCCGGAGGGTTGGTAAATGGTATCACGGGGACCAGTTTCAAGGGAGACAAAAGAGTAACCTTCAAACTTCCTCTGACTTTGTTTCTTATCAGTCGTGCAAGTGTCAGTCACAAGGGGAATGCTCCAGAAGGCTTTGAATTGTCAATAGAGGAGGCGTCCCCTTTGAGGTGCCATTGGCTGGAGCAGAGGAGATAACTCCATTATCAGTGTTCTTACAGGGGAGCCAATTCCTGCACACCAGCCGAAATGCACTCTTAATGCACTCTAGATGTTAATGTAATGATAAACATGTCAGACTTTGAAACTCAATTCCACTGTTTCAGACGTGATACAGCATGAAGTCCCATTTTCATCTCTTACACATATTTTGATGAGCATTTTCTGGACAAAAAGTAATTTTCCAACATATTTCTGACCTCCTTGCTAGGAAGCGGACATGAAATGTGCATTCCTGTCTGGACTGGGTGTTGTGTTGTCAGCCAGTTGGACATTCAAACTGTGGCACTGGCCTGCAGACAACCACTGGAAGCTGGCAGAGTATGTCATGCACAAGGAGCATTTCACGCTCTTCATGGGCACTGCAGGAGGAGTTTATCTTTGTTTGGACAGAACAGTCAAGCCCTGTGTTTCCAGCCCCATGGCTCTGTGAGCTGGTTTGCAGGGCAATGCAGTTGCACTGAAGTTGAGTCCAACTTGCAGGTTGTTGATGTTTCCACTAAAATGAACCACTGGCTTACCCACTGCTAGTGGACTGCAGAGAGCTGCCATGGTTTGGTTCATTGGCACCAAATGGTAGACCATTGTTAGCAACATGTCAGGTAACTCGCTCGTTCAAGGTAATTTCTATGGGAGTTATTTATCTCTGCTGTCAAATTTAGGTAGTCTTGTGAATCATTACTAAATTTAGGTATTCTGAAGCAATATTTGTGTTTTGAGTGAAGCTCTCATCCCTGAGCTTCTAAGGTAGAGGCTGACAAACAGCGACTGACTGTGGGCAATCTCAGACACTTCAGGGGCATGAAAACAGCCCTTAAATTGGATGGCATCATGGCAAACAAAAGCCAACAATCATCAGGTGTTCTAAGTGTCTTGAGAATTCTGTTTGGCAAAATTGTGGCTCTGCTGAAAACCAGGCATTGTTTTTGTTAGTATCACCAAAAATAATCCATGTTTTCAACCGCTTTGCCCACAGAAAGAAAAATGCACTCCTAGTGTGGGAAAGAGCTCACATTTTGGAGTGCTTTATCAAAGTGGGTGCTGCATTCCCTGTTACTTGAAGGAGGTTTAGGGCATCTAAAAGATGATTAGATTGAATTGGGAGAAATTTAACCTCCCACTAGGAGAAGCTGAGAGGTACCAGAGATAGCACTTGGAGGGCTGTGACTGTCCTCGTCTTGATGGGTGATGGAATCCTCTTGCTTTCGTTACCTTTGAGTGGCCATGCACACACATTGCACATGGCAGCTTCTAACCCTCACAGCTCCTAGTGGAGACAGATATTGCAGTAAGAGGCAGTGCTTAATCTGTCACTTGTCTTCTGGAATCAGCAAGGAGGAGCTGCATTATGGTGGGAAAAAAGGATTAAATGTCTCCTGATGAGGGGCAGAGGAAAGAGTTCAGCCTAGAGGAATCTCATGTGAAGTCTCCCCCAGGCCTTTGTTCTGGTTCAGGCTCTTGGTGTTAGCCGTATCTTTTATTTACTAGATCGCCCACTGTCCAGGCCAGTTTAGGCAGAACTTGGCAGAACTTTCTAACCTCCCAAAACGTGTGGGTGACAGTTCTGCTGTGGTGGGTTGAGATGACCCCCAAATAAATTCAGCAGTCCAGTTCAGACATCATGGAAGCAAAGGAAGCTGTGTACTTAGAGCAAGCCAAATGTGCTTGTAATACACTGCATCTCTACAAGTATTTACAAATTAGAAATAGCACGAGGACCCTCACAGGGGTCCCCATAAATTGTTTCTCAGCTGCCCTGGACAAAGCCCACAGGGGCCTAACAACCACCTTCTACTCCTCCCTGCAGTGAGAAAACCACGCAGGCTGCAGATGCTGCTGCTCAGCCCAGGTTAGTGCAGAGATCAGTGCAGAGGAGTTGAGGAGCAGGCAAAGCAGGAGGAAGTTATTTGCCCAGCAGATTCCATTCTAGGCCAGCAAAGGAATGAAAGGACACAGCTTTGTGGTCTTGTTGCTCTTCTGCATCCAAAACAGTTCTGCATTTGAAACGTCAAATGCAGCTGGAGTGTTAACCCTATAACTGCCACCCTTGCCGAATCCCCTGCCAAAGGTCTCTTACAGAACCCTTCCTTTCATACTGAAAGCTTTGCTGTTGTGGCAGCCACTTCGATCTTCTGCAGCTGAATGTTAGGTAGAAATGAACTGGGTTGAAGTTATTTAACATGGAGGAAATGGTTTTCCTTTGTCGTTCGCTCTGTGCAGTTACTTGGCTTATTGTATGCTATAGATCTTCCTAACTATTGATGTGCTGGAATTCTGCCACCAATAAACCATCAGCATGAAATATTGGCTCTGCTGAAATCGGTAGCAAAATGCTTCTGGACTTGCTTGGAATCAGCATTTCAACCAGAGTTTTTTACATACAGAGGAGAATCCTCTGTGAGCAGCATGGGACTGCAGTCTGCATTGGATCAAAGCCACTGCTGGGTTTGGAACTGAAGCTGCATGCTGTATAGAGCTAAGGGAGATGTGTGGCACAAACCTTTTTACTGTCTCTTTTTGTTCACTACAAGACACTTGGAGAAAACACCTGTCATGGTAAGAGAATCACCTGGTTATCTGTAGGAGCTGAAGTGAACCTTGGAAGTCCAGAGAGGTGGAAGGAAGCAGAATTCATTAGAAAACAAACAACTGCTCCTCCAGCAGTAGCAACAAGCCCTGGTACTGAACGTGTGGGATGTGTGGAGAAACAGCTCTCGGATGTCCATGTTGCTAAGGACAGGCTGCTGGTGTGGATGAATTCTGACAGCTGGCAAAACTACCAAAGCTTCCTGGAATGCTGGGTTGGGGTTTGTTGCGGCTGGTGTAGAGAAAACAAGGGAAAACACTCTGGACCCTGCTTGTCCTGGTCAGTAGGGAATGAGGGAATTAGTTCAGAGAAATGCAGCAGGCTGAGGAGTGTTCTGCCTGTCAGACCCAGATTCAGGCTCAACTAGTGAGCAGACTGCCCTTCAGCACACATCTGAAATGCAAACGGGGAAGTTTTGCTCAGTTTCTGTGCTGCCGGGACCCTGAAAGTGTGAGGAGAGCAATATGTTCTAAAAACCTTAAGTTCTAGTAAGAGCTGACAATGCTGGCTGTAGATTCCCTTGTGACAGAAGTGTCAATGAGAAGGATTTTTTAAATGCTATAAATTCACATACAATGCCCAAATTTGTGTACAGTGAAACTGAAGGAGCTGAGAGTGAGCACTGCCCTCAGCCATCACCCATCGCCCACCCAGGAGGAGACTTCATCCTTGCTCTTTGCTGCGCTGCGCTGCAGAGCTGCGCCTGGGGATCACCACTGGCACCCCTGGTGAGCCACAAGAAACACTGTAACACTTGTGCGAGGTGTCTGGGCTGCTGGGTTATTACTTCTTGGGCCTTTGGCCTACTCGAGGGTTTTCATTCATCCTATTCAATTGGTGTTCCTGGTTTCATTGGTTCATAGCCTTTTCAGAACCATGCTCTGTACTTTGTAAAGTCTTCCCACCCACTGCTGCTCTTGGAGGACTCGTCAGGTATCCAGGCTGCACAGGCTGCAAGCATCTTTTCAGTGCCATTCAGGCTGAGGACATCCATAGGAGCATTCTTTAGACCATGAACTTTCCTGTTCTTGCTTCAATTTGAAGCAGTTTTGCCTGTGCTCTGCATTCTTCCCTTTGTGTTTCACTGGGGTATCCTTTCACTGGTTTAATTGACTTGATCTAGTGTGATTCTTCCTCCACCCCCCCTCCCCCGAGTTGTAGTTCCAAGTTTAGCTCATGTGAGAGCCCTCAAGCCCTTAAGATTCTAGTTGACTTTCCATGTTCATGGTCTCAGCTTTTCAGAAGCTCACTTGAGCTTCCCCTTCTCATTTTGCTCTTGCCAGCATTGTGCTTTCACACTGGAAAAATGACTTAGATAAACTCTGTCTGTGACATCAATGTGGAGTCTCTTTCTGCAGAAATTGTTAATAGCCCACCCTAAGCTGTGAGCCATCTGAGGTCTTTGCTTTTCCAGTAACTTTGCCCAAGCTAGCAGTGCTGTCTTTTCTGCAAAGTGAGAGTCTGCTGAAGGGAAGTTCACCTCACGGGCAGGAGAATCATTTATCGTGAGGTGCTCGCTGCGCTTTCAGATACCTGCTTTGTATTGCAGTCCTCTTTGTTAACGACGTTCCTGATGCAGCCTTTGCTTTGGTATCAAAGCTGATCTGTCCACAGTGGCCTCTTCCTTGGGTTTATTTCAATCAAGTCATAAGAGTACAACTTTGTTATTCTGAACAATTCTTACTTCTGGTGCCTGTACCATATGACTAAACTTGTCCTCCCTTTTCTGAGCTGGCAATGTTCTGCAATTTCACAGTTCGGTACTTGGAATCTTCCCTGACTTCCTTGCACACTGCAGTACAGATGTGACATTCTCACAGGAACTCTCCAAGTCGCTCACGACAGCTTCAGAGTAACTTTTCCTTTGACCTCAAAGGCCTGCCAGGCTTCTTTCTCTCTGTATGTATACACATAGAATCATGGAATGGTAGGGGTTGGAAGGGACCTCCAGAGATCATCCAGCCCAACCCCCCTGCCAAAGCAGGAGCAGCCAGGGCAGGGCACACAGGAACACATCCAGGGGGGTTTGGAATGTCTTCAGAGAAGGAACCTCCACAACCACCCTGGGGAGCCTGCTCCACGGCTCTGGCACCTCTGTCATACAGAAGCGTCTCCTTGTGTTGAGATGGAACCTCCTGGGTTCCAGCTTGTCCCTGTTGTTCCTTGTCCTATCACTGGGCAGCACCAGGGCCCAGGGCTCCATCACCCTTGCTGTGAAGAAGTTTCTCCTCACATTGAGGTGAAACCTTCTATGTTCCAGTTTGCAGCTGTTGCTCCTTGCCTTGTTGCTGTGCACCACAGAAAAGAGATTGGCCCCAGCCACTTGACACCCACCCCTCAGGTATTTATAGACAGGGATCAGATCTCCTCTCAGCCCCAGGGCGCTCGGTCTTTCAGTGTCATTCAGTGTTGTAGTCAATGTTCCGTTGGTTTTTCCTCTCCTAGGTGTTAGTTTTTATGACTTCTCCATAAAGGCAGCATTTGAAATGTTTCTCTAGAAGCTTGCATGCAGAGACCCTTTTGAGTGCCTGTAAGATTTGTGCTGCCTTTTACCATGCTGGAATTTCTCAGTTCTGGACTGTTTGGGTGGTGTTGTCAGAAACAACTGACAGGAGGAACCTGAGGTGCAGCTTACCTTGCTGACAGCAGTGTTTGATTCATATTCATTGCAGGCTGGAATACTTGCTCAGGGTAACACAGAAAAGAGGCCTGAGGTTTTGTGTCATAACGTAAAATGTTTAGCTGCTGGCCTTTATGATGTAGCAAGCCAATGCCTGCCATCCTTAACAATTGTATAAAATACATCATCACCAGTTTGATAGTTGCTGAAGTAGATGCTCCTGGCAGAGCACATCTATTGAAATAAATGTCCTCAGCCTTATATCCTAATAATTAGGAAGCATCTGGCAGTATGTTAGGCAAGGGATTTAAATAAGTGACTTCTGTAGCTACCCTCATAAATCGTGGACTGGGAGCCTTTGTTACTGTGGAATAAATTCCTGTTTGTCAGGGTGTCTGCTTTCAGATTGTCTGTGCTAAACGTGAAGGGATCGCTGTTCCGAGTTTGTCCTGGTGAAGGCTCAGTTTGTCCCAGGGAGGGCTTACATCCATATGCCATCTGCAGTTCAGCACCACTCAGTCCCTGGTGAGTTTACAAATAGGAGAGAAGCATTTCACAAAGCTTCAGGGAAACTGCATGTGCTCACCAGTGCCCTGTCACTGCCCGAGGAGATGGCCTGGCCTGGGCCAGCACTACCTGGGTCTGCAATTCAGACTGAGGACTGGTAACCTTGGAACAGGGCCTGGGGCAGTGTCAGCCACTCGTGCTTTGGTTCCCTCTTGGTCCCACAGCCTGCCATTCGCTGATGCCCCCACCTTGGGGCTGTGTGGCATCTCTTCTGGTGGGCTTTGGCTTTACATCGTGCATGATCTTCCCTCTTGATGACTCTCATATAAAGAGAAATAGGGAGGTTATTCATGAATCCATGTAAAGCATTTGCTTGCAGCTGAATAGGCTGCACAGAGCTGCCCAATGTTAAAGGTGTCCAAAAGCTGAAAAGACAGCAAGAACAGAAATCTGACTGCTAACTTTACATGTAGTTGGTAGCCTCAAATAAAGGTTCTTGGGTATATGCACCTCTAGTGCAGATCATTCAGCAGCCTTCTTAGAGTGGGAAAGTGTGGAAATAAAGGAACCTTGGATGCCAACAGATCTTTATTCTGACTGATTAAAATGCCAAGAACTTTACCCAGTTAAAAGCTACTGATGAAGCATGAAAGGCACAGAGCAGATGAGGCAAACCCTTGCAAAGCTGCTTTCTCAAAAGCCCTTGAAAAGCCCTTCTGGTGTAGGTAGGTGTGAGCCACAGCTAGCCCTGAACTTCAGCATTTGCTAAGGTAGCCATTGCAGAGCAGGACCAGCGTTGGGGTACCTCTGCATAGGTGTCTGTGGACAGGAGCACAGCACAGACCTGTGCTGCCCGAGGGGCCATGGTGTGCCTGCAGGACAAACGGCAGCACCACTGCCAGCTACTCTCCCTCCAGGTGAAGCCTTTGCCATCGCTCCTACATCAGCTGCTCATCTGTCTTCTGAAAACCGCCACTCTGAGCTGCCACTGCTCTTCAGAACGTAGATCTGAACATTCAGTGTCGTGCTCTTGTGAGGTGGTTGAGCCATTCCTCTTTAGAGCTGGGCTGAGGTAGTGCCATGAGCTCAGGTGCTCGACCTGAGATTGTCAAAAGCAAGTTCTTTTGGCTATCTTCATACTGAAACACTGACAAAGGAAAACCTTCCACTGTCTTCACTACCATTGCTCTGAGTGACCTGCAGGGACAGGAGAAGCACCACGCTGCTGCTGGGGGAACAATGTCTTGGACTGATCGTTCAGAGTAAGATTACTAAGGAGCTAGTTTGTTTTTTTCCCCAAAAAGGCCCTAGCAGACAGTGAACCCCTGCCTTCTTTAACAGTGTAACCATCTGGCTTTCAACTAGCAGGTGTATGTTACATGTAAATGGGCTTTGCCTTGGTAGCACTGAGTTCACTTCTCTGCAAAACAGGTTTGATTTTGATTTTCACACAGCCAGCTGTGCCCTTTCCAGTGGGTTTCTGTGCTTTAAAGAGAGTCATTTCCATTTTTGCTTTGCAGAGTTACATCCATGGAAGCAGCCAGGCCCAGTTTGTTGCAGAATCCCACATTATTCTTCTGCTGAGTATCCTTTAAACTGGTGAAGAGCACAAAAACAGCTGAGAAAAGTGCTGGTAGGTGCAGTGGCTGCACTGAACTTCTGAGCAGGTATTGTCTTTTGGATTACTTTTTATGTTTAAATCAATGTGCAATGTTGTTGATGTTTACTGCCAAGGTGGGGTGTTTGCCCACTTAATCTTAGCGGTTCACTGCTTGAAACGAAGAACCCAGTGCCATCACCACTATCTCAGGAAGCCTCTGAGCCCTGCTGTCATTCTCACTGAGTCAGAGTGAGTTCCATTACTTGTTTGAGTACCTTTTACCCATCTGTAAGCAAAGCTCCTTTTCTGTCTGTGTTCTTTAAGCTTCGTTTCTAATCAGCTTTGCTCATGAAATGAGAGCTGTAGTCATCGTTAGCCACTGTCAGAGTGCACTCATTACATCGCAGGTACCTTTCTCTAGGGATAACTAGAGGGAGAAATCAGCATTTCCCAGTGTCTAGTGCCCAGATTTCAGAGCTTGATGGTCATAGCTGCTTCCTTCTCCTCTCCCTTAGGCGTTGTTGGTCTAGGTCCTGCCCTTCTCTGGCTTCCCAGTCTGCTTTCATCTTCTGCATTTGGTGTCTGAAGAGAACACCATTATTGTATCTTCTTGCTTCATTACATTCATCTGGCACCAATTCTGCTCCCTGTTAAGCTTATTTGATGCACATATAATAATTGAAAGTGGAATTGCAAAGTTAGAATGGTATTTTGCAGAGAAATATTCCCTGCTGGACTGAAATACCTAATGGAACTCTATTGGCTGCTTGAGAATGGAAAAAGTAAAGCCAGAAACAGGCTGAAAACTTTTGTTCATGACATGCTTTGTCTGTCTGACTCAGGCATGAAAGTGATGCTGTTTGCTGGCAGAGACTATCTCTAAAGTGAGAACTTGGCTGACCACATTCAAGCAGCTGGCTGAAAGAATCCTTTCAGTGAGGTGGTTCATTGCCACTTGAAAAGGAATTCTCTAAGGTTTTGTTTCAGGGCTCAATACTACTGAGCCACAAAAATGTTACAAGTGACATGGAATCTTGACAGATTTTAACAACTATGCATGAAAGAATTGGTACTTTCTATCCTGTCAATGTCAGTGGTAATTATTTGCTGCTGCATTGCTTCTTCATTGTTTGTTTGTTCAGCAAATATTGACAGAAAATGCAGGACTTAGCAAGTAGCCAGGCTGATAAAGAGGAGCACTTCACTTGGTCTAGTAAAGCTTCAAGGGTGCTCTGCAGTGTGAAACAAGGCACATCTGTGCTGACAGTGCACAGACTTCATTCGGTGCTTCTTTTCACTTTGTAGTAGTAAGAACAAGGACAAGAAGATCACTTCTGAGTGGCTGTTGGAGTGCAGTGTTTCTCTAGAAAGTCAATTTTTAATACCTCTGATGAGAAAATAGGAATTTCTATTCCATATCTCCACTTGCTTTTAGACAGTGATTCCACCCAGTCTGCTAGACACTGCTCTGTTAAGAGCTGTTGTTTTCTGAGAGGAGCAGTGGGAGCTGAGCTGCACAGTGAGTATTGCTGTGGTAATGAACTACACTTGACTGCTGTAAACCAGACAGCCTTTGGGGTGTGCAACACTGAGCTGTGAGCATGGCTCTGGCTGGGAAGACACAGTAAGAAAGGTAGGGAATAGGAAGGTTGGAGAGGCTGTGCTGGAAGATTTCTTCAGCTCTTTCATTTTCTCCCTTTGGTAGACACCAATCAGTGCTTCCAATGAACATCCCTCTTCACCAGGGTTTTGTGTGAAATAAAACTTCTGGAGAAAATGGAAAAACAAAACTTGTTCGAATGTCACATGTCATATTTCTTTCCCTTTGCAGTAACAGTGGATCTTTGTTATCCAGAGCAGGGTCAGAAGTTACAGCAAATATTTCCACTATCAGAAAAGTTGCAGTTATTAAGCAAAGTGTTTGTTGTAAAGGCAATAAATCTGAGGCACTACTGTAGGAGTTAGCAGTCACCTGATAGTCTCTCATTAGCACTTTTAAGCTTAGGTAGCTTCGATGCTGACAAAAGAGATAAAAATGGAAATGTCTTTTCAGTTTGTTGTTTTGAATTCCCAAGGCAGAGTTTAAGCTGACACCTGCATAGGCAGGCATGAGATGTTGATTGAGAAGGCAAAGAAAGCTGATTGGTTACAAAGAAAAAGACAAATTTTTGTGTAGCATTCATTAAAATGACATCTGTCATGAAAGACATGTCCTGTCCTAAGGGGGAATGCCTGTGAGGCATTGCAAGTGCCTCTTTGGTGTGAGGAATCTTAACCAGGCAGGGAACTTGAAAGGGAGATAAATGCCTTACCTTGTGTGGGTGAGACTGGTGCAAAGGCACTGGGCATTAGAACATGAGATTTCAAGGCATGGGGATCACAACTCAGTAACGCTGAATACAGCGCTGAGGGGAGGGCCATGCCCAGTGCTAAAGTGCGAACGAGGCTCCGAAGCTGATGTCATTGAAGCTAAAAGGTGATTGATGAGGCTGAAAGCTCAGCAGGGGTGACCAGAGTTAGAAGCAGCAACTGAAGCAGAAATAGTGACAGTGTGAGGCAAGCTTTTGGGATAATGAAAGAGGAAAACCACCCAGCACAGTGCAGATGGTTACAGATCTACAGTTACAGAATCACAAAACATTAGAGGTTGGAAGGGACCTCCAGAGATCATCGAGTCAACTCCCGCTGCCAAGCAGGATCACCCAAGGTAGTCAGCACAGGAACTCATCCAGGTGGGTTTGGAAAGTCTGCAGAGAAGGAGACTCCATAGCCTCTCTGGGCAGCCTGCTCCAGGGCTCCGTCACCCTCACTGTACAGAAGTTTCTCCTCATGTTGAGCTGAAACCTTCTCTGTTCCAGTTTGTAGCTGTTGGTCCTTGGCTTATTGCTCTGCACCACCCAAAAGATCTTGGCCCCAGCCACTTGACATCCACCCCTCAGCTATTTCTACACATTGATCAGATCCCCTCTCAGTCTTCTGTTCTCCAGACCAAACAGCCCCAAGGCTCTCAGTCTCTCTTCATAGGGGAGATGCTCAAGTCCCCAACTCATCCTTGTGGCTCTCCCCTGGACTCTTCCCAGCAGGTCTCTGCCCAAAACTGGACACAGTATTCCAGGTGTGGTTTCACCAGGGCAGAGTAGAGGGGGAGAAGAACCTCCTTAGCCCTACGAGCCACACTTTTCCTGATGCCCCCCAGGATGCCGTTGGCTCTCTTGGCCACAAGGGCACATTGCTGCCTGTGCAAAACTTGCTGCCCACCAGCACTCCAAGGTCTTTCTCCACAGAGCTGCTTTCCAGCAGGGCAGCCCCAGCCTGTACTGGTGCCTGTTATTCCTCCCCAGATGCAGGACCCTGCACTTGCCCTTACTGAACTTCATGAGGTTTGCCTTCCCCCAGCTCTCGTTGGGTGGCAGCACAGCCTGAGGGGTGTCAGCCACCCCCCAGCTTTGTATCATCAGAGAACTTGCTGAGGGTGCACTCAGTGCCCTCATCCTGGTTGCTGATAAAGATATTGAACAAAACTGGGGCCAGTACTGATCCCAGGGGAACACCAGTGGGCACAGGGTTCCAACTCGACTCTGTGCCACTGATGGCAACTCTCTGAACTGTTGTGGAGCCAGACTTTGAGCCACCTCACAGACCAGCTGTCTGTGCCACATCTCCTGAGCTGTTCGATGAGGCTCTTATGGGAGACAGTATCAAAAGCCTCACTGAAGTCAAAGTGGGTGACACTCATAGCTCTTGTCCCTTACTTTTGTGAGACTGTTCTTCCTGAGGGTTAGAAATGGGAACTGGTAAGGGAATAGGAACCAAGGTACAGAATGGTTGTTTGCCAAGAAGTGTTTTAGTGTGTGGTGGCTTCAGGCGGGCTGTTTCTCAGAACCAGCCAGCAAAGGGAAGGGCAAAGCAGCACCTTGTGTGTGACACTGCATGAGATAACCAAGGAACTAAGTGCTGAGTGCCCTCACATCTGGGGACAGTTTTTTTGCTGTGACTCAGTCAAACAGAACAAAAGCAGCAATACAAATCCGAGTGAGGGACTGGTAAAGTTCCTGGGTGATGCTACATTAGGAGCCTGTCAGGTAGATTTGGTCTTTGTGTTTCCTCAGCTCTTCTTGTTGCAGCTTCCCTGCTGAATGAATATTTGTGCATTTGTAACTTCTGTGCAATTCTGTGTGCTGCTTGGAGTGCAGCAGGAGCCCAGGTGGTTGCCAGTCTGCTGTGCTCGTGGAGCTGAGTCTTAATGGGCAAACTACAAAGCAGGTTTTGCCTTTGTCCTAGGCTCTTGGACCCCAGGATTGGTTTTCCTCATGATATTTTGCAAGTTGCTTTTAAAAATGCAAGTGACCTTAGAGTTGGTGCCTATGTGAAGAAGTGCTTGGGTTAGAGTTTTTAACGAGAGTTGAATTCCAGGCTGCTGGTAGATGTCTGTATCCAAGACCTGGTTTAGAACTTTCATTTCCTTGACCTTACCTATTGACCTCTGCCTCCTTTCACCATCAAAGTTTGCTTTCTTTAGTCCCATTATCCTTCTTTTGACTTTTTCTGTGTGTGTGAAGTTTGGAAGTCTCAGACCTGTGTCAGGCTGCTCTACTCTCTGATGGAGTGTGATGGTGTTAGCATTAACATGTCTAAACCCTTGTGCTCAGGCTCAACTTCAGCAAAACTGCATAACTGACATTGCAGAGGTCTTGGAGCATTTTGGTCTCATTTCTAATATGAAAATTTGTTAATCTGAACTTTGATAGGATTAGTGCAAGCATGACGTGACAGAATTGCAGGTACTGCCTATGGATGCAGCACGTTTCAGTACCCCCTGTGAATTACCTGTGTGTGAACAAAAGCATCTGATCATTCTTAACACCTGTAGGCAGCCTGCTGCCCAGCCCTGGGGTGAGTGATCCCTAGAAATCTAACCTCATGTGAGGATCATTTCACTCTGGTGAGTTTTTGTTTCCTGAACCTGTGAGTTGTAGCTCCCATGACAGACTCCTGCTGCGGTCTGGCACTGGGGCCTGCCTTCTCTGCAGAGCAGATGTCCTGCACAGTAGTAACCATTCCTTTCTGTTTATGCAGTGCCAAATAAGCAGTTAAGGGAATGGTTTAAGATCTTCCTAAATTAGTTAAACTGTTTGATCATTATATACTTGTTCACATTTGTAGCAGTTATAATGAGACCATAAAACACTGGAAGTGACTGAGAACTGCTTCTCTGCTGAGCTCTGAAGCAATGTGACATTACAGAGATATCTTCTCTGAAGGCAGAGGACATAAAGCAGTGCAGCTGCTTCAGTTTGCATCAGCCAGCCAGGGAATCATGGGCAGTAACACCGAGTGATAGCTGGGGCTTGAGGCAGCAAGACTGAGCCACTGCTGTGGCTCACAGCTTGCATTGCCCACAGCCCTCTACTGCCAGAGGACAGGACATTGGCAGGTAGTGGGGAACATTCTGGGACTGTCCAAAACTTGGCTGTCCTACTCAACAGCTTCTCCTTTACAGCTTTTTGAGCCTTCTTTCCTTTTACACTTAGACTGCCTAGAAGTCCCTTTGGGGCTTCTGAGGTATGCTCACGTGTGCTGTTTACCTTGACAACGGCAACCCAGATGCTGCTATCACCATGGGAATGGTGCTCCTGAATGAAGCTGCGACCTCCAAAGGGGACATTGGGAAAAGGAGAAGTAAGTTATGGGCTTCAACTAAGGCACTGTTCAGACAGACACTCAGAAATTGCAGATCTGATCACGTTTTCAGGACATCTCTACCTTATACCAATTTTTACCTTTTATTGGGTGGAGGAGCAACAAATCCTGTTGCTGAATTGCCTGACACTGCGTCGTGACACCAAAACCAGGTCTTGGGCACATTCAGCCAAGGTACCTCCTGACACAGTCATCTTGGTGCATAATGCTGAAATGCTTTCTGAGTCTTGAATTGTACTGAAAGTCATAAAGAACAAGAGTTTCGAAGTGTGAAAAGGCTATTCCTTGGTATCACATACAAGATTTTTGGCAATGAATTGCATAAACATGGAACATGAAAGGATTTTGTCTAGATGTAAACTTCCTTTTGTGTCAGACAAACTTTTACTGATTATGACATGTCTGCCTTTGTACCTTTAGAATGGTTTTTCATATCCCCTGACACATGCTGTTTTCTCCTCATATGAGGCACTGAAGACCTTTGAAAGACACCAGACTTCCTGCACCACTCCCCTTGCCAAGTTCTTCTCTGCAGCTGGCCAGCTGTTGTCTGTGAATGCATTCCAGAACCCTGCTGGCAGATCTTGGCTCTGTAGTGATTTGGGGGTTTGCCTCGGGTCTGAGTCTTTTACAGCATCTGGCTTTAATGTCTATGTCAACAGAGTCAGTGACATGAGCTTAAGTGGAATGCAATGTTAGATCACAACTGAGATCTGGGTCTGTGAAGGTGATCTTTAAGGTTCCTTCCAACCCAAACCATTCAGTGAATCTGTGTAAACACAGCAAAATGACTGTGGGCTGTGGGACAAGCTCAGGCTCCTTTCTGCTTGTGGCCACGATGGGAGTGCTTTCCCTGTGCCTGCCTTGTGCTGCTCACACTCATCCGCGCTTTGGGATCCTGCCAGAGTGGTAGTTCCCTGGCAGTGCAGTGTGTCCATGGCACTGGGCCACGGCTGCTTTTGTCAGAGGAGCTGCAGGAAGCATCTCTGGGTTGGCATAGGTCAGCTTCCACATTGCCACTTCAATGCACAAGTGCAGCACTGGCAGCTTCACCAGCTCCCTGGTTGCTCATCTTTCACTCAAAGCCAGCACACTTTTGCAGCATGAATATAGCAAAGGTTGGGCTAAAGCAGGAACAGTGTAAGAAGAGAAGCTCTTGAAATCGAACCAAAGCATGGCCAAAGGCAGACGAGCTGCATCTCAGTTGTGTCCAGCAGCTTGTAAGAACAGTGCCTCTGCTTAATTTATTTACATGCAACTGAGCCAGCTGCCATGGCCACAGAGGAGCTCTGCTGTTACTGGGGTACAGGCTGGTGTTCCCAATTACTTGCCAATTCCTTCTTTGCCTGGACAGACTCAGAGCACTTGCATCTGGATGCCCTGGGAAGGTCTGCATCCTTTGCTGCTCACCTTCAAAGCCTAAAGATTGATGTTGTTCTCAAATTGAGTGACAAGCGGTTTGCCTACCAGTCCTGAAACTTGCAGCAGTGAAATGTGTTAGCCTTTAAAACCAGACAAAGTGGTTCCTACCCTGCCCTAAGAACCAGACAAACTAGTTCCTCTCCTGCCTGAGTCGTGGCTGCAGCCTCAGCTGTGTGGCTGTGCAGAGCAGCATTCCAGCAGCCCGTGGATGTTGCTCTTGTAGTTGGCTTTCCAAAAGAACCTGGAATCACAGTGCCTGCTGGGTCTGATTTACATCACCTCTGTTACCAATAGGAAGGTGTTTACATCCACATGTATCTGAGATGCCAATTTCTCCTCTTCTTTCTTGTAAATACATTCACCCTGACAAGTTATTTTTCCTTAATAACCATAAATATTGTTTCCATCTGTGTTTGGAATCCTGTTGGAATGCAGCTGGCGTCAGCGGGCAAAGCAGTGACACTTTGTATTTGGCTGTGTCATGACTCTCCATAAATGACTGACAAAAGTAATAACTTTGTAGAGGCTCCAGCTTTAAGTCTACGTGCTAATAGCCAAAGTTCTTTTTTTTTTTTTTTTTTTTTTTTTCCCCAGTAATATGTCTGGTGGGTTTGGGTCTGGTGGTCTTTTTCTTCAGCTTCCTCCTGTCGATATTCCGCTCCAAATACCATGGCTACCCGTACAGGTGAGCTCGCATTAAATTCTCATTTTAGAGACTTGCAGAACTTTATGTTAGTTTAAGAATAGCTTTCAGGTAAAAGAAGCCTTTATTTTTTACCACTGAAGTCTATGAGAGCTGGAGAAGCAGAGCAGGAAGGGTTGGAAGGCTGATGTTACCATGACCATTAGTGCAGACCAGCTGCCTGGGTTTGGGCATAGAGATGGGGTACGTGCAGTGTCCTGTGAGAAATGCAGGAGAAAAGGTGCTGGAGTTTGTAAACCCTTGTGAGATACTCACTTGTATAGCTCTATAACTGAGATGTACATCAAGGGACCAAACCTGCCTTCAGGGCTCTGATTTACCACTCCAAATGAAGCCTGTTTTCTGAAGCTTGTGTTCAAGCTTCCATGCAGCTTGGGGTGTCTCCCCGGCCACATTCAATCTCTTCACTGCTGAAGGTGCAGTTCACTCATAGACAATGTAAGAAACAGAAGCTCTGTGGCAGAGGATATATCCAGGATGCTGCTGCCCTAGTTGTACTCCCTTAAACAGTTCTGTCATGCAGTCTTTTCCCCCTCCTGAGCCTACCCATGCTCCCTGCCTGGTTGCTGTGATCATCAGCCATTTCCACTCCTCTCCACAGTCTTTTAGCACCAGCATTCCTCTCTCTCTTCTCAGCTCCTTTCCTACATATGGCCTTGCACATCTTCCCTTGACCTGGGTTCTCTTTTCAGTCTCTTGTGCTCAGCATTCTCTCACTGCCCCACTCAGCAGCCTGAAGTTCACCTTTCCATGCAGTCGTTCTTGCTACTGTTTCCCTCCCTGCTCACTTCACCCTCCAGCCAGTTCCCATCTGTTTCCTTGGTTTGTATGTCTTGGCTAACGAGCCTGTCAGCTTCCGGCAGCAGGGAACATCTTCATACAGACACAGCCTTTTAAGCCTATGACACTGCTATTTATGTTTTATAATGATTAAATAATTATACCAGGGGTGGAGAAGTGGAGCAATTACTAGCATGCGCATGCTAGACACACTGCACAAAGATGTCCCGTGCCAAGCTGGAGGCAGTGAAGCAGCCCCTCCATTCAGCAGCTGCTTGCCTCCTTGCTCTCTAGTTAACTCCCTCAGCAGCCACACACGAGTCCTGCTGCGTTTCCATTCCCCAGTTCATCAGGTAACAGCTCCTTGGTGCTTGGAAAGGTCTGGCACACACCACAGATCTGCTTGAGAAGAAGACAGAGGTTCCCTCCAGCAGCAAAGAAACAGCAGTGGCATCTGAAACATCTTCATTTATTGGAATACTAAGAACTGAAGTCTGCAGCCCTCCAGAGCCTTGCCAAGTCCTCCATCCCTTCCCCACTCTGAGGCCACTTCAGCAGTAAAAGCAGAATGTTTCCAGTTGCTCTGAGCCATCCTGGGAGAGGTTGTTCCTACTTGAGGCAGTAAGAGCAGATGCAGAACGTGATTACAGAGAGCAGATGTTTCAAGTTAATTTTGCTTTTTAATGTTTTTAGTAGACAAATTGACGTTTCAGTCACTCCACTTTTGATAACTTTGGTGCTTCCATAGTAATTACTGAATAGAATATAAAACCTGAAGAGATTATGGCAAAGATCATGGAATCATAGAATGGTAAGGTTGGAAGGGACCTCAAGGATCGTCCAGTTCCAAC
>WBNM01034644.1:23560-76321 GCA_013399055.1 Ramphastos sulfuratus | reverse complement strand
CTCAGGGCTGCTCTCAGCCATTCCCCACCCAGCCTGGAGTTGTGCTTGGCATTGTGCCTACCCAGGTGCAGGACCTTACACTTGGCCTTGTTGAATGTCCTGAGGTTGGCCTGGGCACAGCTCTGCAGCCTGTCCAGGTCCCTCTGGATGGATCCCTGCCCTCTAGCAAGATGTCAAATGACTTCTCAGATGAGTGTTTTGGAGTCTATTTATTCTTTCCAGATAATTGTGTTACATGTTTTATGTTCCCAGCATTTCATCATCTCTTCTTTCTTTTCAGCTTCTTAATTAAATGAATTCAAGAGCCACTCCTGTAGAGCTGCTTTCCATGAAGCTGAGCTGTGACCGATGCTGTCAGCCCACCAATGTTACATGTATCCCAGAATCCTTCCTTGGCTCATCTGGTGTTGTGATAACTTCTATAGTATGCTGATAGAGAAGTGGGTGCAGTTTCATGCAGTGACTTTGTAATTTATAGAAACATAAACATCTCATTGAGAAGTCCTAAAGAGTTGTAAGTGGTGTGCTCAGGACTGTGAATAAATGTCATTGGAATGGACTTCTGCTGAAAGCTTTCTCATTAATCTTCACGGGGCTTATCGTGGAGTCACTTCCCTTAGGAAGGACCTTTAGGAAACTCCAGGTCAGCTATTAGCTTAGCATGGCCAAGTCCACCACGTCTCTAACCCCCACACCTACACACCTTTCAGATGCCTCCAGGGATGGTGCCTCAGCCTCTTCCCTGGGCAGCCTGTTCCAGGGCTCTACACACTCTTCTGTGAACAGATTTTCCCTAAGGTCCACTCTGAACTTCCCCAAGCACAACTTGGGGCCATTGGCTCTTATCTTACCACTCAGTACCTGGGAGGAGAGAGCATTACCCACCTTACCACACCCTCCCTAATGCAGGCATTCTGGGTGCTGGAGACAGCCTGAGGACAATGTGTTAGGCACTGCCTCCAGTCAGCCAGAAAGGGAACTGGGTGGGCGTTTCTCTCAGCTCCTAAGGCATTTGGTAAGCTCATTAAGAGCAGCAAAGGAGGAAGGAGGTCACCTTAGGAAGAGAAAAACCAGCCTAAAGTGTAACAACTGTCTGCAGCTGCTGTATTCCTGCAGCTGTGCTGCTGCTGCTGTATGCCTGCTGCTCTAAGGTGAGCTGAGGTTCTGCACATCTTGAGGCTTTTTACCTCCATTTGTCTTCTGTCCTAGAGGAATTAACCCCCCCCCCGCCCGCCCCAGCACACATCCCCATTCACAAGAATGCCTCCTTAGGTGTTCTTAATGAAAACACTTTGGAGTTCTGACTCTCCTGTTAGAACCCCTCAAATGCAAAAGCAGGCATGCACCTGTGCATGCTCTCTGAGCTATGGAGGCTTGCTGCGGCAACAGCAACTCGGTTCAGCACTCAGTGTCTGCTGTGTGCCATGCATAAAGAGGTTAGGGTGCCCAGCACCAGCCTTTTGCTGTCTGACACTGCCATCTGACACAGATTTGAAAGGAAACTGATCTTCACCAGATGGTTTTAAATTCAGTATTACCTATGCTCAGATTAATTCCATGTCCTCCAGTCAGCCCAGTGTGCTGTGCCACTGTGCAAGATGCAGCTAACAGGAGTAAGAAAGGACCTTGGGGCTGCTTTGTGCATCACACTGAGTGTATGATGCCCAAGGAAACATCTGTGCTGGACATGCCATCAGAGAACAGTAACTGCCACAGCACTGCTGTGTGCTGAGCCCTCAGAGTTAAATGGGGAATGTTTCTGAGGATTTAGTCAGCCTTTTTGCCTTGCATTTTAAAAATGCTTCCCAAGCATAAACAGTAACGAAGCGGCCTCAGAAGTGCCCACGTTGAAAAGCTTTGTTTTTCTCTTCTAGTAGTTACATTTCTGCTGTAGGAGTCCTGGTCTAGAGAGAAAACAAAGCCTCCAGGTAAGGCTTTGCTGAGGAACCCTTCAGGCAAAGGCAGTGGAAGACACAAGCCTATCTAGCCTGTAACAGCCTGCCTTGAGTCTCTGCTTCCCCTCCAGTAGCACTTGGTGCCTGTTCCATTCTTTGGAGTTAAGCACAGAGAAGAGGAAGCTTCACTTGGCGTTTAAAGAGCTGAGAGTTCTGTTCAGCTTGGCTGGTCACAGTTTGAGTTTGCACTGGCAGTGGAGGTGTTGGGCAGAGTGTACATAAGAACTGCTCCTGAGCTGGAAATGTTCTCCCCAGTTGAAGCTGTCGTTAGTAGCAGAGGAAGGTTGCAGCCAAGTCTACAAAAGGTCTTCCCAGGTAAAAAGATTTGGAGCAAGCAATAATTGTACCTGGTGCCTTCAGCCCTTCTCTTGTTGTACTTGCTCTCCTCAGCTGTGTGTAACCAAGTCATTGCCCCACCTCCCTCTCAGAGAGGGTCCAGGCAGGGTGATAGGTTGATGACCCTGCTACTTAACATCCTTGTCAGCTAATTGCTACTCAGATGCTCTATTTTCTCCATACTCTCCTGCATCTCTGACACACCTTGAAGCCAGAGCCAGAGAGCTGACTGGACTGTGCCCTGACCATTGTCACAGAACTTCATCATGCCCAGCCTGAGCCCAAAACTCCTTGCCCTCACACACAGCCCCCAAACCCAAGCACCATCTCATATTTGCCAGCTTCCCTACAGGTCTCCTCCTAAGGTGATCACCTCTCAAGCAGAGGGCTTGACTGCCCTAGTGCCCTGCCCTTTGAAGCAGAAGTGTCTTTTCATTCTCACAGCTTACTGATTCTCAAACTGCCAGAGGAACCAAAGCTAAAGTCGGCCTCTGCTTATCTCACCTCAGTCCAGAGAGGAGTTCCCACAGTTCCTGGCCCCTTTGGTTCTGGGAGACAGGCAGCAAATGAAGCCACTCTCAGCTAAGGCAGGCAGGCAGTACTGAAAATCTCTACCTACCACAACTTCAGATCCAGGAGTTTCAAACTGTGGCAGATGAGGCAATTCTTAAGGGGTCAAGGAAATTGGTCTTAAGTGGCTACATACTTCATTATCTCAGTGTCAGTGGAATTAGGCCTCATTCTCCCCATAAATATCATTTGCATTCTGATAGGTAATTGCTGATAGTGCTTTACTTCACCTATTCGCAGCCAACAGTATATGGTACTCGCCGAGTGAGGAGCCTGCTCCTAAGGAACGTCACTCAAAGCAGGAGGAGCTGTTGGCTGTATGCAAGAGCTGGCACTTAGTGCTTAGCTCTGCAGCCTGCCCCAAGAACCCACCTGCAAGATTTTTAGAAGACAGAACCCAACGCAAAGCTTTTGCTTGATACTGATTCTAGGAAATGGCTGGGTAGAGTTCATTCAGCCTCTGCTCTGTACAGAGAGGCTGCTGCAGGTGCTTGGAGATTAACAAAGCTACCTGCACAAGGGAAGGCTTCTCCATTCCCAAATAGCCATAAACCAAAGTGTGCCCAGGGGTCTCTCACAGAAGATAACCAAGGTTCTAAATTAATTCAGCTCACTGAAAATGTAGTTGCCTTTCTAAACTGCCACCATTACCTCTGAGCCGGCTTAAAGGCAAATGTCACAGATGAAGTGTCTCATCACATAGGCTGGTGCAGGGTGCTGCGTCACTCCTCACACACAGACCACCTACTGTAAATAAATCAAGCATTGCAATCCTAGAAAACACCTCAAGAAGAGCAGTGCAAACTCTGATTTTCAGCTTTGATAGGAAATTAATTGCAATTATATCAGAACCCAATAATGCATTTGCTTCACCCCTTTCACAGACAGCATTTTTCATCAGGCAACAGCATGTCAGTGGCTGTAGCCTTTCTGTTTGGAACCAAAACCCACAGTAGTACAGAACTAGATGCCAAAAGTTATGCAGAGAGGTTCAGATGTCCTCAGCCATCGTCCTGCCAAGGGACAAAGACAAGCACAAGGAAGTGCCACTGTGCCGTGAGCTGAGGAGTGGCTGCACCTCAGAATCATGAGGCAGGCATTTAGATGTGTACATAAAGCACGAATCAGCAGGCACCAATCATCAGTGCTGAGCAACTCTGGCACTTGGACAGCAATTTGCTAGCTTCTGCCAGAGAATGCTTCCTAAGCACCTGGAAATGAGCAGCGGTGTTCACACATCCAGTGTGGCTGATTTCTGACCCGTTTGTGTTTTTCAGGAGGCAGAGCAATCTTCAAGATAAACCTCTCCATCTCATACGCATCATTTGTACCCACCTGCAAATCATGGCGTTCCCTCCTCAAATACTGCCCAAAGCACTGCAGGCTCAGCAATGCTTTATTGTTTCTTCAAGTACAGTTACTCATTAGAGTAACTCTGAGTGCTCTACATTTCGCAGCACGCAGGCAGCTTTTCCTGAGCCCACCTGTGGGAGACTGACAAAAATTTGACCACTTCATCTCAAACACGCAGGCAGCAGCTAGAATCATGGAATCACAGAATGGTAAGGTTGGAAGTGACCTCAAGGATCATCTAGTTCCAACCCCCTGCCATAGGCAGGGGCACCTCCTACTAGTACAGGTCACTCAAGGCCTCATCCATCCTGGCCTTGAACCCCTCCAGGGAGGGAGCAGCCACAACCTCCCTGGGCACCCTATGCCAGTGTCTCACCACCCTCACTGCAAAGAACTTCCTCCTAACATCCAGTCTAAATTTTCCCTCTGCAGTTTAAACCCCTTGCCCCTTGTCCTGTCATTGCAAGACCTGAAGAGGACAAGCAGCAGCCAGACCAGGAGGTGCTGTGCAGACGTGGGGCAGGGAGTTGCTTCTGCCAAGCTTTCTATGGTTACAAACGAGGCCTATGGGGGCCAACATGGTCCAGAGATGCTATGTCTGTGGGGCACCGGTGACGCCCCAAGAACTTCCCAGAACAGCCTACAAGGCATGTGTGAGGCCAAGGCTATAAAGGGGGTGAGACCAGGACCAAGGGGTGCAGCTGCTGCTGGAGGATTCCCCACAACTTCAGTCAAGTCTCTCTGCTGGATCCAAGGCTGGTGATGCTTCCCTCTCCTTTCCTTTTCTTCTCTTCCCTAATTCACTGTTACCTGCTAAGCTTTTATTTGCTTTGTTGTGAGAGGTCAAACTTTTATTTGGAATATCTCCTGCATCAAACCCTGACAGACCTGTGCCAAGCCTTTGTGTGATTCCTGACCCAGCTCAATAGAGCAGAATGGGGGTTTTAATGGAGTGTCTCTCCCAAATTATTCTTGTGTCTCCTGTGGACTGCAGGAGGACTTTCAGACTGTCTGAAAGATCACCTCCCCCTAGCCCACCGTGTGGGACAGGACAACATCCAACATAACAGGACTGAGCAGGAATTAACCAGAGACCATGGACTTGGATACCAGTAAAGCTCATTCCTTTAGCAGTGCATTGTTCTGAATTGCCTAAATCACATATTATGTTTATCCCATTTAACCCCAAGAAAACATTAATTTAAAGGCAAATCAGATTATCACTCACCAAAACAAGCCAGTACTAGACAATTAACCACGGCCCTACAGCAGATAGTGCAGGAGCAGAGGATGTAGGAGTCATTTGGCTTGGGGATCTGACATGTACCCTTCCATGTAATTAGGATTACGGCTTTACAAGACACATCATAATGAATAATCCTGGCTTATAAAACAACATTTATATTAGTCTTATGCAAAATAGTTGTCTTCCTACTGAGGAATAATTGATTGGCTACCAACTCGCTCAGTTCCTGTTGGTGCTGCCACCCTGGCACTGGTTGAAAGTGCTCCGTACACGAGCTGTGGCTCACAGAACTCAACAAAAATCCGAGACCATCTTCAGGACTCCAGCAATAAAGAAACACAAAACAACTATTTGTCAGGCTCTGGTTACCAGCATCTGGTTCAAAACCACTTTCACAGGCTTGTTGTGAAGGTGCTCTGCCAGGGACATTACCAGTCATGTCATGGGGTTTTCCTTCTTTGACCTGGTGCCCTCTGATCCTGCAGCTGGTGTTTAATTAAGACTAATCTCTGCTAATGAAAACAGAAAACGACAACCATGAAAGAGAAAACGAATGGTGCTAGAGTCACATTGGCCACTCTCTGACAGGGTCTGCAGCTTTTCCACTGCCAATCTGTTTGCAGGACTGCCTGCCTGCCACTGCTGCTGCTGGCCAGAGTGCCTGGGTACAGCCCATGGCTGTCGTTGCAGGCTGCTCACTGGGGTGGGCTGCCAGGCTGAGATGCAGTTACGCTCTGGAACAGCACTGCAGGCAGTCCATGTCCTTCTTCCTTGACTGCACAGGTTCTTAGCAACAGGGACTGTTGGTGGCTTCACAGCCTTGTGTGCACAGCTCAACTCAATGATCCTAAGGGTCTTTTCCAACCTAAACAGTTCTGTGGTTCTAAAATAAATTAAGAAAGAGACAGAGTTAAGGAACAGCTATGTCCTCACACTCCACGTGTTAAACTCCTGCAGCCTTTCTAACTATAGAGAAGCACCACAAAATTTGTGGGAACAACGAGCAATGAAAGTAATGGAGGTTCAGTTGCTGAGACGGCTGAACCAGTAGGTGCCATCCTGCACCCTGCAGGGCCACTGAGGTGGGCATCATTATCTGCTGCAAAAGCCCTTGCTAAGTTGCTGCAGGGCTCCAACATGACTCTGACAGCACTCCACTGGTACCCACTCCCCTTCCCCACCAGTGCTTCCCTTCCCCTGCCGTGGTGCACACGTTATTGCCCAAGTCATTCACCACTCTTAACCCAGCTCAGTCGTGGAGGGGAAAAGGGAAAGCTGGAAGAGCCAGCACCACCCTACCTTCCTCAAGGTCTCTCCTTCCTTGCCATCAGAAGACACTACCAGGCGCCTGTGCTCAGAATAAGGGAAGCTGCTCCCCTGCAGATCAGAAAGCACAGTGCCTTTGCTCTGGGTACTGTAGCTGCTTGTTTCTACACTCCAAGCATTTAGCTTTAATTAAAGAGTATTAAACCCTTTGCAACGTTTCTGATGCTGCAACCTAGAAACTGCATTGTTTCTGTAGGGGACCTTGAAGTTGTCTAAAGGAATTTTTTAAAAGATTCCACTCTTTCTATGAACAGCAGAAAAACTAAGGAAAATTAGCAATCTGTCCTGGAGAAACAAGTAAGGCACAGTTGTGGTTTGCCCCTGTAATTGGTAAGATGTGATAAGAGCAACAAAATGAGAACGTTCGGATGACAAAGTATGAGCCTACTAGAATTAGTTCAATCACTAAAACAAAATAAGGCAAGCCAGAAATACAGACTAGAATAGGGGGAAAAAATGAAAACAGATTAAATTAACACAAAGAAATTTAAACCCATTCATGTTAAGTAGGCCAGGCTGCTGAATTGCACTCAGTGCCCGTTAGGCTGGTCCCAAGTCTGCTGAGTGAGGGGGCACAGACCTTGAGCTGTGTCTAATGAGCTGAAGCAGAGTGCTGCAGTTGGTAGAACTCTGCAGCAGCTGCAGGGAGATGCAAATCTTTTGGGAGATATCCCTAGCTGTAAAGTTGCTGTGCAGTAGAATTATCAGTGGTGTAAACATTTCCAGGAAATTAGCTATCAACAGATTTTGTTACGTATGTGTTTTAAATGCTCCCTTCGGTGCTCACTGGTAACTTTTTTGGTTAGTTCAGCTCTCTACATGTGAAATGCAGATCGCTGTAGAGAATCCTCTTCCTTCTCCCATCCTGCGTGTGGCTGCTGGTCAGAAACCCTCATCAGTTCACAAGGAAACACAAAGAGCTTGAAGGGTCACATAAACAAATTCTAAAGCCTCTGATATGCTCAGTGTGTTTGCCAGTGCCTGCGTTTGTGGTCTCCTCAGTGTGCTCCTGAAGCAACGAGCTGCACGGATGGGTGGTAGAGGCTGATGTGCTGGACATCCACTGTCAGGAATCTTTGCTCTCTCACCCTGTCCCTGTCTGATCACCATTTGTGTGGCAGCTTCTCTGCTGTGCCCTGCTAGGTGTTTCCCAAGGCACATAACCAGGTGTCACTGATGGCTGGTTTTGTATTTCTGTGGCCCCCCAACTTGTCCTTCACATTTTCCTGCCTGTCACCTGCCCTCCCAGCCAGCATGGGCAGCACGCAGGGAACCCTCCTCAGAGTACCTCAGAAAGCAGCGCAGCAGCTGTGCGAGCCCATGCTGAGTCATCTGGAAATGCTTCTGACTGGATGTTTGCAAGGAAGTTTGGGGATTTGCTACCCTGATTGCCCTGAAATAGCACAAATACAGTGACTCTTGCCTATGGTGTGCCACACATTTCACCCTTCCAATTGTCTAGACTTAAAAATAACAGGTCAGCAGGACTGCAAGTCACTTTTTGAGTAGAGGAAAGGTAGTGAAATTAATTGCTTTGAACTTTTAGAAGTAAACAGCAACTTTGCAGACATTTATTTTCCAAACATATTAATATTTCCACCAGTCTGACTCCATCTGTCTTACTTTGTCTGCATCCCATGGCATCATTTTATTGTCTTGCTAAACTACTGCTGTACCCCGAGGGTCTTTGCACCTGTTTGGCAGTCAGAGCAGTGCCTGCATGCATTAGTTGTGAGGGACCTTGGGATCCCCAGCACAGGAGAGTGTCGAGCCTTATCTTAACCACACTTCCATGTTTCTTGGAGGCTTGTCCATCACTGTTATTATCACAAGTATTTGTTACTACTTCTTTCAGTGCCTGAAGAGGGAAATCGGTTCTAATATCGCCACTGATCCACGGAGGAGTGTTAAAGCAAGGGGGGCAAAGATATGACTGCACTTGCAGAATGAAGATCAGTTCTTCTGACGACTCTCACCACTATCTCTGCCTCTTCATTTGCATTCTTTTTGTTCTGCAAAGCAAAATGAGCTGTGATCCGTAACTACCTTTATTTGTTTCTCATCAACTTCCCTGGGACTTACCCACCACAGGAAAAGTTTTAATTGTATTGTCAGCATTCATTAAACGGCATTTTGACTTCAAGTTCATTTTCTGAATGGGAAGCCTTAAAGAGTTACAACTCCTTCAGGAAAAAGTTTTTTTTTTCCTGAATCCTGGTGCTGGACTAGTGGTGGGACGAAGGAGATGGCCAGCTCCGGGTGGTGGCCCCAGTGCAAGAATCCTGCTTACAGAACTGTGTCTATGTTCAAAAACACTAGGCAGAGAAATTCGTTATGGCAGTCTCCATCTAACCAAACTCCTCTGCACATTACAATCTCCGAAGTCTAACTGGGCATTAGGTTACATCTGTTTTTTTAAGTGCAAGCTTATCAGAATGTCTCCTTAGGTATTTAACACCTTTGGATGCCCACTGCACTTTGATTTTAATTTTTTTTAATTTAATCCAACAATCGAAGAAACCTGACTGGTTTTAGACACACTGCTCATCGGTTTTCAACTAAGTCTTTGGCTGTTCTTTATGCTGATCTACAGCAGATGAGAGGTGATTAAGCTCCATGTGTCCAATCACCAAGAAGCTATTTCCCTTTCTGCATTCTCTGATTGACAGGAAAGGTGAGAAATGAAAGTTCAAACAGACTGCAGCAAATGAGACAATTCTCAGTTTGCTATGGTGCAGGGATAGCAGCACCTCACATCACCAAACGGAGGAAAAATAGTGCCCCAGCTTGTCAGCATTTTGACTCTGTCAGAATCTTTATCCAGTTATGGATTTGGTTTGCTTTTTGCTGGCAGGACCTAAGACATGATTATGATGTGTCAATTCATTAAAATGCCTGGCATTGGGTCTCTGTCCTTTGGAGACTGAAAGGTGCTGAATGCTGTGCAAAAATTCAGCCATTAGGGGGTGGGGTGGGAAGGGACCCTTCAGATATTTGTGGCAGTAATTCCAGATGGAAAACATCTGAAACCTAGATGAAATAACACCACCAGATTATGATGAGAAACAGTTTGCTGGTTCTTGTCTGAGGGATTCTCAGCCAGGAACATCCGTTTAAATCCAGGAGAGCCATTAGACAGGGAGACAGAGATTCTTGAATTGATGGGGACTTGCTGTAGCTGTCTCTCTGCACTGCAGGTGTTCAGCAGTTTCCTGCACACAGATTCCTCTTTAACTCCTGGTGGCATTCCTGGGCTGAGAAGTAACTGTCTCTGGATCATGTGTCTTGGTTTGCTCCGGTCCAGCCACGCAGCACCTAAGCACCTGTGTCATGCAATGCTGCGATGCGCAGCCGTGGTGCAAATCCAGGTGCCTGTGGTGAGAGTTGGCTGCCTGAGCCAGTCCCTTCTCGCCCATGGGCCTGAAGTTCTGCTGCGCTGTAAGTGGACCTTTCCCAGGCGCCTGGCTGCGGGGTTTAGTGTGCAGACAACAGTTGCAGGGACATTTTGACTGCTGCTCTTATGTCCTCAGTGCTCAGCAGCCCCAAAAGAGAAGGCTCCTCTGGGAGATCAGACAGGATGGACTACTGCTTATTTTCCCATCTGTAAGGCAGCTATGCCAAAGGCCCAGTAGTACCCTCTAGGGTCCTTGGCATAACTTCTCTGAGGGAGGCTGTTCCAGGGATGCGTGGAGGTTCTGAACCAGTCACAATGGGATGCTTACGCCACTTGTTCCTGGATGGACTCCCTTCAGCTTCCTTATATGCAGCTGTTAGGATGCCCCTGTCAGTTCAGAGCTGCAGATGGGTTCAAACACTGGAGAAATGCAACCCTCCACGGGCTGACATAAGGAGAGCTGAACAGAACAATGCAAGAACGAAGCAGACAACAGCAGTACCAACTGATGAGGGAGGGATACAAATCCCAAACACTCACCCAGTGGTGCTGCACACCAAAACCTGCTGTGAATGCCCACACTGCCCTTTCCCCTCCATAGCCCTTATCTACCGTGGCATGGGATCCCCACTGGCTGGCTCAGGGGGGCTAACTTGGGCATGTGCCCTCCCAGCTTCTTGTGAGGAAATCAACCCTGTCCTAGCCAAACCCAGAACATCTGGCAAATACTTACACTTAGTATTTGAAGCCATCATTGCCTAACCAAATGCTCCTTAGGTGCAGCCTAGTAGGCATTGCCACCAAACCAAAACAACTAGCCAGGATTCTTCCAAGTCTTTCAGTGTTAGAGCTCCCTGATGGGATGTTTGCTGTGCAGTAACTTCATCAGGCTGTAACTGACAGAACATTGTGCCTGGGTTGTAATGCTTCATGAATCCAATACAGCTGGAATATCAGTTTTAGTGGTCATCTGAGACTGCAGAAATAATTCCTGTTCTTGTTGCACACCAGGAATAACAGCAAAGATCAAATCCTGGCGAGCAAGGTGCAAGCAAATTTCATTTGTCTTGGAGTGTCTGAGCCTGACCAGGTATGCACAGCATCCACTCTACTTTTAGGAGCCTCCTGAGCAGATATTTGGGATTCTATGAGATTATCCTTCTTGCTTCAGTGAAAATCTGGAAATATATTAACCCACTTCAGCTCATTTGGGATTATTTTAAGTCTGAAAAGAATGAGAATAGAGAAATGTAGTTAGCAGGCCACACCTGAACTACTCCCTGCTGTGATGCCCAAGCAGGAAAGCAGCGGACAGTGGCTAATAAGCACTGAGCTCAAGGTGCTGCAGAGGAGGAGTGCAGAGCCTCCTCATTTCCACCAACATATGGCATAGCCTCAGAGATCCATAGTCAGTGTATCTAGGGAGCTCACAATAGTTAATGTCGTGTTCCAGGCATGATTTTACTCCATGCTCTTAGCCCTGGGAATAATTCTCTTATAGGAATTCCCCCATGGTCTTAGCTCAGCTGAAAATGCTGAACTCTGAATGCTGCAAGCAGAACAAGACCAAATTTCCGTGCTTCACACAGTTACAGATTTCTATTTCCATCCACATTTTCTTAAATATTATAGATGATTCAATTCTTTGAGATAAATGCAATAGGAATAACCTGTATTTTTATCTCAGCTATTTTAATTTCCATGTGCACTCTCTTCAGTCCTAGATGTGGTGGTGTTCCAGGCTCATAGCTGCCTTACAGCAGGGGTTGTTGTTGAAAGTGCTGTGGGATCTAACCTTGAAATTCTTCCCTAGTAAGATAGTAACTTTCAATTTTTTTTAAAGGTTATCTACTTGATCAAGCTTTCTCCTGTTTAATGGCAGTTTTATATCTGCAGGGCTGATGGTGCTGCTGGGCCTACCTAATTCCCCCATTACAGTCTGCGTGGTGGAATTTCAGGACAATGCTTCCTTGTCCTGAAACTGGTTTGGAAATAACCTTGTGTTTCAACATGTAAGGCATTACAATAGTACTTCTTTCCTGTTTAAAAACATTTGCAATTGTGGGGCTACAGGGATTTGTACAAAATCTCCTTTAACATGCCAAAGATTTGTTAGTTGTAGCATCATCTTTGAAAGGCAAGAAATGTGAACCCTGAGCTGAGTCCTCTGCAGGCAGAATGCCTTTGGCAACTGACCCTGAAGGAAGGGACTTTGTTACCCTACATCTCGAAACCAGCAACAGCTGCAAAATTCACAATACTGCCTTAAGGTTCTTTCTTATCATACCTAATACCTTCAGGGGACAGCCAGTCGGGAAAGCTGTGGTGCCTGTCACAGGGAAAGAGGATAAGGAAATCACCTTTGAAGTGAGTGGCTTACCGAGCACTGTGCAGGTGGCTCCGGGGAGAACCGGCGCAGCTGAGGCAACGGCAGGAGAGCAGAGATCCTCACACCTGTGTTCATGAGCGTTCTCTACATTCACCCTGAGACAACAGTGAGCCAGCCTGGACACAAGCAAAGGGCAGTTTGCCTCCTGGAAAAGGAGAAAAGAGAAGTAGAGAGGAGCTGTGCACTGGCGGCTGAGCCAGCGTGTGTGGCCAAGCAGGGACAAGTGGGTCATTCACATCTGATGGATCCAAGCCTCCAGGATTGCTGGAACACTGCAGTTCACAGCCTAAGCTGGCCACCATATCCTGTAGGCTGCATGGGATATAACTCTGTGATCTGTTCAAACATCAGAAAAAACCAATCTCTGCCTACTGCTTGTTTCCTTCTTCCTTTTGTGATCTGCTTCTATCAAGAAATATTTGGCCTCTGAGGTGTAGTTCCAGCTCCTAAAGTTGTTAAGTCCAAGTTCAGAAGGACCTGGACACAAAGCATCTTTCACAGAGATGAGAACCTGCCACCTTGCCGGTCAAGGCATCCTGTTTGTCACTGAGTTGGAGGGCTGGCAGGAGCCAGGGAGAACCCTCCTCTCGTAAAGGCTGTATCCTGCCTTTGCAAAAGCCTGTGACTGACCCTGCCACGAAGCAATCACAGCAGTTACTGCTGCCCACAGAAGCAATGCCTGGGAGGCAGTTAGCACTCCTGTCTCCCTGCTTCCCCTGGGCTCAGTCCTTAGTGATACAGGAATGCTGTCCTGGGGTGAGCCCAGCTTCAGGCCCAGGATGGGTCCTAGACACTGCAGATCATTCATACTTTGCAAGTGGGAGCAGGGCAGCTCTGGAGCCAGTTTGCTCAGCCTGGAATCACAGCAGGGATCAGAATTAGTATGAGCAGTACACCAGAGAGAGCCCCTCTATCTAAGAACATATCACCAGAAATACCCTTTCCCACTCTGCATCACCAGATTTTCTCACTTCAGTTTCTAGTATCTTGCCAACTCTGCCTTTATTTGCCTTTGAGAAGCTTACCTTGCTCATGAGTACACCACACAGACAGATGCTGGAGAGAATGCAAAAGAGAAGTAGAGAGGAGGCAAACCTGCAGCCATGTGTGTAGCACTATGTGATCCATTTTCTGGTTTACATCAGATCAATAGTCATAGTGACTGCCAATATGCTGCTGCCATGTAAACTAAAAGAACCAGCAATCTCTGATGTATTTCAAGTCATGTCTGACTTCCTCTCTTACCATGCTAGGAGTAGCATCAGCATTTCTGCCCATAAACACAAATCCTAATCTTAAAACAAGGAGAGGAACATCAGTGAAGACAGCCAGTGAGCCTCACGGGGGATAACTCTTCCTGCTCATTGGTAGTTCTCCCAGAAAAGGAAAATCTGATAATACAGTGAATTATATGAGCTATACTGTACCCATGGTTCAGGATCTTTATGCACCTCTTAATGGACTATTCTACAAGTGTTTCTTGAACTAAGGAAAAAACAACAACCAAACAACAAAAACCACTCCACAAACCCAAAGTGTGCCAAAAGAGAAGGATGAGGATGCTGTTACAAAGACCACAGCCTTCCTGAGCAGTGCCAGTAATTCCAGCTGCACACATGAAGTACGACAATGTCTTGCAAAGAGTATGGTGCTCAGATTCTGTAATCATAGGAAAATGTGGCAGATGAATGTGCAAAAATAGTCACTTCTGTTTGCCTGCATGCATTGGCTTTGTAATTATGGCAATACAGCCAGCTACAAACTCTGGCTAAGTCTGGTTTATTTTTAGTGATGAGCGTTGAAAGTTGGTGACACAGTGCACCCATCATGACAACGCAGACAGATTGATTGCATCCACGCCCTGCACTGGTGCAGGCAATTCTGCCTTCCATCTAACCTTTTTATCAGTATGGGGAGGAAGTTTGATGCCTACAAACTATTGCATATTTATTGACCCACGGAATCCCCTTGGATCCATTTTTTTTGGTTACATTTCCATTAGATGAAGTTGCTTCCCAGCTTGCTGCACAACTTGCTGCAGCTAGGCAGCCCACACAGGACATATTACTCACGTGGGTTCCAGCGGTCACAGATCTGACAGAACTGCTTCCTAGCAAAATGGTCCGCTCAGTGTTTTAAGCTGCTCCATAGTACTGACTCTGTTTCTCTCTCTAGAGTTTATGACGTTTGACATTTTCAGTTCAATGTATATTCTTTATTAACTTAATTTCCTCACTATTGTCTTCAGTGTAGAACTGGTATCTAGGCTGTGGAAGGACCTATTGCTGTTTAATACATGCTGGGCAAATGAAGGTCAGGGGGTGGTGGTAAAACCTGGGTGGGTGCTCAAGTTGTTGAACAGAAATAGCCCTCCAGACTCAGAGCCCTCTTTTGCCCAGGCTTACCAAGCTGTATTTAACCTGAAAAGTGTTTCAGTAAATGTAGAACCATATAAGGAATGCTACTGGAATCTTCCACTATTGCCATTCAATTTATTGCTAATATTTGTATTTGGTATAAGGTCAGTGCATCCCAGGGACTGAAAGAGCAGTGAGACATTCTCCTAATAGGAAATACTGCGCCTCAAGAAAAGCTCCTGAAGATAAGCAAATAATCCTGGGCGGGCACTCATGACACTGTCAACAACACCCCAGGGCAGCCCTGCTGAGTAAGAAAGCAGTGAGCTTTTTTCCAAAGCAAATATAAGGAGCGTGTTAGAAAGCAAACAAATGGTGCAGGCTGTGCTGCTCCAGGTGCATCTGAAGTGGAACACTCACACTTCTTTGGCAGTGACGATTTCACTGCTTTGCTCTGTGTGTTAAAGTGCTGGCCAGTGCCAGCTGAACAGAGGCAGCTGTTACTCAGAGCTTGCAGATTCCAGCTGGCTTCTCATATTACGCGACAAACATCATGGCAACGTCTGGGGGAGTTTACAAGATGTTATTTCTAGAACCTAATTTTCAAATTTCAAAGTTTAGTTGTTCAAAGTGGTTCTAATACTTCCCTCAAATTTTGTGTCTGCTTTTGGTAGCTAAACCTCATCTGCGCACAAGTGCAATCACATTGCTTAACTCAGAAACGGCTCCAGAGAAGTTTTAATTATTTTTTGCGTTGTACTCCCCGTAGTTGTCTCTAACACTTGAAGGATGTAGCAGGAACATCCCCATGCGTGCAGCGCTTAGAACTCAACGAAACGTCACCACCTTATTTTCACATGTTGTGCTTTGGGATAGGTCTGATCAAATCAAACCAGGGCGCGCCTACGGATGCCTGCTGCCCGAGTCCCAAGGCACACCGATGGACGCCTGCCACCCGCGTCCCAGGGCACACCGACGGACGCCTGCCGCCTGCGTCCCAGGGCACACCGACGGACGCCTGCCGCCCACGCCCCAGGCACACCAAACCTAGATTCATTCACCCGCATACCAATTTCAAAATTACTGCTGAAGCAATGAACCATTTTAAGAGATGTTGTGATAAGAATCGTAGTGGCTTGGGGCATTTCTGTCCAAGCTGTTTTCCATTAAAGGTATTGTTTGATATCATTCATCTTCAACATGTTGTGTTTCCTTTGGGCTTCCATTACTATAGCTGCTGTGTCAGTCCCACTGTAGCCCTGACAGTGATTTATCCAGTACATTAGATCTGCAGTATTTCTGGCTAGAAAAGCTAGTTTTTCAAATATGAAACCTCAGATGTGTCACATTTAACCTTCCCTGAACTCCTGAAGCAACTCTCCGCTGCTTCTAAAAGCAAACCATATTTTATTTTATTAGCACACTTTTTACTTCAGTGCAAAGCAGAGCATTATCAGCTGCTGAAGCCAGAGGTGTCACAGAATTTCTTATATGAGGAAAGCAAAGTTCTCCCAGAGTCTCTCTCGAGCTTATCTTACCCTGCTCACTGATATCTCACTGTCTCCTTCAATCTTGTCTCACCATACAAATGTCCACCTGCCTCTTCGGATGATGTCTGCTGGTTGCCTCACTGGGCACAGCATCCCAGGCTGAGCAGGTCAGCTCTGTTACTCTGTCAAACCAATTCCTGCTTCAGTGCTACCTCTTAGATCATCTTGAAGTCTTCCCTGTTTCCATGATCACTAATTTTGACACATCTAAGAGAGCACAAAGAGGAACAGAAGACTACAAGAAGATGCTAAAGGAAGTAGAAAAAGAGCAGAGCACATTTAGCTTTGTCAGTTACAAGTGAATAGAGGTGAGGAGGCAGAGACTCAAGGTACCAGTGCAAGGAGTCAGTCAGAAGGAAATCACCAACCCTCACAGAACAGCTGTGCACGATGGATACTTGTGCCATAGTTATTTGTGTCCAGTGCTTCAGGAAGTCTTCTCTCCCCCCTAACGCTAACCCATCTTCCTATGAGTGACAGATTAAGCAAGGTTAATAACAATAAATACAAGGAAATGCACAGTGACTGACCTGGATATGGACACACATTGGGCATGTGTATGGTCAGAAAAAAGTCAAATTTTCACTCACCCAGTGACAGCTCCTCACTGGCTTCTTCAGAGATAACAGGACTTCTTGGGAGTGGGGGGAGCTGGCTCCCTCTTTGGAGAAAAGGTATAAAGGTTACAACAACCTATCTATGTTTTGAAGCTATTATAGGATAGTATTTCCCAACAATGGAATCCAAGCTGTAGACAGTGGTATAGAACCTTCCTACTGGCTTGGTGCACATGGATGAGTTTCAGCCTCTAGTAATGAAAGATGTGCTTACTGCATCTCTGATGTAGCTTTGAAACCTAAACTTACTTAATCCCACTCATAAGTTACCTCACTCAGAGACAACTCTTCATTTTATTTAGGTCAATTGCAAAACTCCTTTCACCTGCAGTATAAGACGACAGACCCAATAGAGAGAGCCTCTAGGTAAGTTCTCATCCATTCCTGTTAGGCATGGCTATCACTTTCCATGAAAGGCTGTATGGCAGGGGGCTCAACAACCAGCTGAGGAAGATGAATAATGTTCTCACCACTGCCAGAGTTTCAGTCCCTGTCCTCAGGACATTCTGCTGTTGATTTATAAAACAAAATATTTCCAATAAAAACCTCAAGCCACTCGAAACAGCCAGAAAATTTTCAGCTTCATCCCAACTACTTCTGCATTCTAGAAGGCAGAGTGGTAAGGTGGAAATCCTGGCTACCAGCACTTCCCTTAGCAATCCTCTGACAGGTTCCCTCTTAACCTCTCTGGAAGAGGAGGATCAGGACATTTCTTAATTTCCAGAATACTTCTCACAGTGGTGCAGTCAATACTAGATTCACACTATCACATATGTTAAGAAATGAAAGACACAGTCAGGTTTTGCAGCTTGCTTTGTTTGCTGCTGCATTTAAATTTACAGAACTGTAGTGTGTGTCTGTCTTGTGCTAGCTACTGAGTTATTTGCTGTAACAGCTCTCCCACAGCCTGGCAGCAGTCTCTTGGAGACTGTTTTTTNTGCCTGTCTATTACAACCCATTATTACAATTATTACTATTACAAATCCATTCTCTGCAGCTCCTAAATTACCATTGAAAGGTGGTGATGAAGAGCAAAATACAAATTCTTACCTCTGACATGAATATATTTTGCATGAACTCTGATACAAGTAGAAGCCAGGCTAGAAATGGAGTTGCAAGACCAGCTCAGAGATCTGCTGCATCGGATCTCACAGGATCAAGTGGAAACACACAGCATAATGCAACATTCTTGGCTCAATTCAATTTCCTACTAATCCCCTGCTTCTTACTACTATTTGTCAATTACACACCCTTAAACAAACAGGCATTTTAGAGCACACCGTTTCAGAGGAGTCCTGGAGACCAGGAGATCTCCACCTTCATTAACATGCCTGACCTTTGGGAATGATTCCTGCTGTTTCAGGAAAATTAAAGGATATGGTGGTTTGCATGAAGATCTAATTTCATAGGGTTTTGGTTGGTTGAGGAACGTTTGCCCTATTTGACAAAAGCTTTACTTACAGGTTCAGGACACAACAGAATAAAATCAGAACAACTGTTTTACTTACTTTCTTGTGCAGTTATATTATATTGGGATAAGCTAATTTCTTACCCAACAGAGTTTACAGCTGGCTTGATAATTCTCCCCGTTCTATTAACCTATTACTGCAAAGGATCTCTCCAGACTAATTGGTTATTTAAAAACCACAACCATCCCCACAAACCCAAGTATCAATTGTTATGGAGAGAAAATTAAATCAGTAAAATCCTTGCTAAAATCCTGGAGATGAAATCTTCCCATGGAAGGAGCCTTCTCTGCCAGGATGATTCTCCTGCATGTGTAGCCTCTTCTAGAAGCTTCATTTGTAAGTTGGGAAAGGACCAGATCTGAACAATGGGAGCAGAACCTTTCCTGTGATGAACAAACCCCAAAACATGCTGAGCTCTGGCTCCATCCCACTCCTCCCAAACACATTAACGGGTGTTGCCGGCCAGGAAAAGGTGATGTTGCCTAACCAATGTAAATTCCATAGCACAGAGTAACTGCTAAAACTCTTCTACTTGAGGGGAAACAGCAAGGAGTCTGGCAGCAAAATGCAACAGGCACCTGCACTTTGTGCTCCAAGAAGGGACATGTCCTCGGGGCTATGAGGACTGACATGAGCAGCTTCAGCTACGAAGGCATTTCCTCATCTCCTGTGGGTCGGTGAGAGCTGTCCTCCTAAACATGGACATGAACTGTTCATGTTTTAGACTTGGTTTATGCACTGATTTCCAACAACCAAGTTTGGAAAAGGCCAAATACTGACCTCGGGAATGAATCTTCACCTGTGCAGCTAGGGCCACTTTCTGACAGGCTTGCAAGGGGATGTTCCTCTCCAGGCAGTGATTCCAGCTGCACAGTTGGATCATTTCCTTCAGCCTGAGCGTGCAGTGAAGTCAGCAGCAGGCTGCCAAACCAGCCGTTAGTAACAAGGAAGGGACTTGTGCCTGGCTTGGATTAAGACTCAGCCTTAAGACACAATCTGAGCATTTCTATGGGCTGTTTCCATTCCTGGTCAGACAAGTGCTTACCGACCAACCTGTGTTATACAGTTCCTGGAGAGTTGTGTCTGCTTCCAACACTTGTGCTGAACCCCAGTTTTCCTCAGCTTGATTTTAGAGTGCTTTCTATTCCCCTATAGCCAGACTTTGCCTCTCTGACAGTCTGAGCAGCTGGAAGCCAGCATGATATTGACATGAAATCTTCTCGGGCTGTATCCTCATACTTCTGCCCAAGCCTGCTGACCATCCCTCTGTCCATGCACATTCAAATTCATCTTTAGCTGCTTGCAGAAAGTGAATTCCTCTATAAACTGAAGTATGTTGTTCCAAGTGCAGAACTTGCCATTTCTAAAGGTGAACGTATCCCATTTCTTTTCTTTACTCTTCCCACAGATGCCTCTATTTTTATTTTATTGATCTTTTCCTCTTCACAGCAAGTGCTTCTCCTGGTTTTGCAGTACCAGTTCATCTCATACATAGCCTATCATTTTTCTGCTGAGATCCTTAATGGAAACATCTAAAAGCATGAAGTCCCAAACTTATCTCACATAAACTCCATTACTAACCTGTTGGACATTGCTGTGTTGAATAGATTTTGTAACTTCCTCTTCCAATTACTACATTCTTTCTTCACCATCATCAATTATCCCCTTGAAGTCAAATGAAATTGCTTAAGGAAGACCCAAGGGAAGTGACCGAACCAGTGTGGTACAATTTTCCTTTGTAAAGTTGTGCAGCACTGTGTTCAGTTTTTCATTTCTCTCCACAGTCCATTTTCTTCCAACCTTTTCAAAAGCCTTTTGTAATCCTTGTGAAAGGAGGCCTGAGCAGAGCTTCTCAGGACATTTTAGTGTGGCTTCCCCTCTGCCTTTGCTCTTCTCTGCAGCTGTGACTGCCCTCAGTCCAGTCTAACCATGAATCAAACAAAGCTGTTGGGGGTTTTTGTTTGCTTGTTTTTTGTTTGGGTTTTTGTTTGTTTGTTTGTGTTTTTATTGTTTTGGTTTGTTTTTTAACATAAAGAAGACCCCTGGGAGGGCCCCAGTATCTTATGCTGATTTGTATTGGCTGGGACTGTCTGTTCTCTGTCCCCTAAAGTAAACTTGCCTTGCTCTAACACTTCCCCAAAGGTCTTGCCTTCTGCTTTGACAGAGCTTGCTTTGCTGACTGTCCCTCCTCTGTCCCTCCACGTACAGACTTTTGTATAGTTTAAATGCCTCTCTCAGGGTCTTCATGCTGCTGAGTGGAGACCTTTTTCTCCAAGGACTTGTCTGTCTCTGTTCTCAGCTGTAGTGTCTGAGTGTTTACAGTACCTTCCAGCCAAAGGAAATCTTTGCTTCTATCACAGTTCTGTTCCTCAGCAGTTTGCTTGATCTTCTTCAAATTCTTCCACTATTTTTTTTCCCCCTAAGTCTGCTATCTCAAAACCCCATTTTGCATTTATTCTTACTTAGTTACCACTTGATTTACAGTCTCTGGTTATTTTTAATGTCAGTTGAATCTTCAATACTTACAGTGGTATTTCCTCTTTTATGCTTCAACTCTTCGAAGAAGAAATCTCTCAGCTACCATCCCCAGGACTAACTGATCCTTTTAATGTTTGCTTCATTTACTTGGCACTCTACCTCCAGCAGCTCTGAAGACTCTCAGAGATAAACAACTGTTGGTAATATTTCTCCCTCCACAAAGATCTCTGTCTTTATCTGGTCTGACCCAAAAGCCTCCCAGTAGCTTCATCTCTTATCATGCTTCCCCACACAAGTACTGACTCCAGAAGCTTGCGCTTTCTGTAGCTCTCATCTTGTTTCTTGAAGTTTTATATATCCTGGAGATACAATCACCTGGTGTCTTTATTTCTGCCTGTCCTGAACCATGCCTGTCTTTTCATGCTTGTTCCTGCCACAGCTGCTGTTCTGATGCAACCTGGGCAATTTTATTTCTCATGTCCCGCACCAAAAAATTCTTTTTCTTAGGTTTCACCACTGAGACTGCTGCCATTAATTTACAGCATTTCAGTTGCTTTTTGCTTGTTAGAAACTAATTTCCTTAGCTGGTTTAGTCTTCCACTATCAGTTTCAGCTAACAGGCTATGGCTCTCATTGCTGGGATTACCTTTTGCTTCCTCTCCCTTCTCTTGACTACTGATAATCTTTTATCCATTGCTGTGCCTTATTTATCTGATTTCTTTCCCCCTGTATATTAAAACTACAAAAAGATGTGTAGAAAGGTTAATAACATTGCATATTAACTCTTAGAAGTTGAAACAACATTAGTTTAAAAATCACCACTAAACTGACTCTAAAGGCTATAGATTAACTCATACTTGAAAAGAAAAGATGCTATGTAATGATAAACTGCATTTCTTTTACCCCAAAACATCCATTAGTCCAAAATGAAAAACTTTAGAGGTTGGTTTTGATCCCCATGACCTCATTTCACTTTATTTTCATTCATCATTGACTGGATCTGAGCACAATTATAAGTAAATGTTTTATTTCCTTCAGGCATTATGGAGGGAACAGTTTCTATTTAAACTCCTTCCCAAAGGGGTACTTGCAGAGTCTATAGGAGCCAGCTGTTACTGGGAGCACATCTGCAGGGTGCCTGCAGAGCCTATGGGAGCCAGCTGTTACTGGGAGAACATCTGCAGGGTTGCAAATGGCTGAAGTACCAGAACTCAGTGAAACACCTCCAGCAAGCATTTAACTCAGATTCGTTGCTGAGATGCAGAAAATGCGTGCAATTACTCCACTGCAAAGAGATGTAAAATAGATTTATTTATATCATCTGAAGATTGTTAGAAAAATTAGTGTAATTTGAAATGCCACTGAAATCCACTTCCTCCAAGTTCCTGTTCAGGCTACTGAAGACATGACTGCCTATAATTTGCTTAGAATAATGAGCCAGCAACGTTGCAGACAAGTGGCATACAAGACATAATTCTTTTAGTTTTCTAATGAGGTTGTTGAACCCTTAACTGGTTTGATGTGGTTTGCAGTGATTTTTAGTACTTTCAGTTCCTTCTTTTCTTGTTTGTTGTAAGATTTGATTGTGAGCAAAACAGATCAAAATCTGCATGACTGAAAGCTGTCCAGGTGCTCCAAAACCCTTCCTTCCACTTCCCCACTGATACTCGCTGTCTAAATCTTGTGCTTCACCTTTTAAAACAAAGGATTCTTAGGGGACTGCAAACACTGCAAGTATTTATCTGGGGGAATCCACAGGTACTGAAGTTGCTCAGGCTCTTCAAATGAAGGCTGAGAATTTGCCCAGGGTTTTACACCATTTCCTCCAACCCTTCTATGTTCCAAAGATACTACAACCACAACTCAGGAACCCCTCTTGCTCATGTTTTGTGGAGAAGACTGAAACCACCCACTGTGAGGCTGTGATGCTGACAGTGCAGGATTTGATCTGTGCTCCCTCTCGCAGAGTAGCTCTGGCTCTGTGTCGGCACTGGCAGCAGATCTCCACATCTGCAGCTCTCCTCCTTGCTGCAATTCAGCACACGGAGCTGCCAGAAGCCTGCTTTACTCACAGATCAATAGAGCATTTTCTTGCTTTGCTGACACCTCTGTCAGCAATCCGTAGCTTTTCTCTCCTCTTTCCAACTTTTTTCATGCCAGATATCCCATTTCTTCCTTTCGCCCCAGTATTGAGCCACCTAGATGCATCATATGGCAGTGGCTTGATGCTAAATCTGATGCCCAAAGACTTCACAGTGCAGAAATAAGGAAATTTGAGGTTGGGCACCATGTGTTTAGTGGTCTCAGAGGCATGATGAAACAGACTGTACCAGAGCTAGTCCTCACCCGTGACCTTCAAAACTCACAGATGTTTCTCCTGTCGACAGATGGCTGAAGAAGTTTCAGCTGATGAGCTAAGACAAGTGGTAAGTACCCACATTGTAAAGGGTTAACCCTCTCGGGGGGGTGGTCTGCGGTCTGAACTTGACCCCAGGCCCTCCTGACTCCTCCCAGGGGGTGGTCTGAACCTGACCCCAGGTGTAGTGGTTAGCCCACTCCCATGTCCTGTCTGGACCCCTATATACACAGAGGAACTCACTGTTTCTCTCTCTGCTTGCCTGCACCACCTCGTTCCTGCTGGCCACCCTACAGCATGGTGCACACCCCTCCTGTGTCTACCTCCACTCACTGCCATCAGTCTGGTTGTACAGATTTTTGTATCCTGCTTCCCTTCCCTATACCTCTTTGTAACTCCCCTACCTTAAATACCTTTTATTTATTTGTTAAAGTTTTTCTTTTAGCTTCCAAACCAAAGCAAGACTGTTCCTTGGGTGTTTTACCCCTTTTGTCTCTACATCTATTTCCTTTCTTTCCAAAGGGGGGAGAGGGGGAGGCTTCTACCATTATTGTACTGATTCTGTCAGCTATATTGTGAGTCTCTGGGAAGATTAGACTAGAACCAATACACACACAGACAAACAGCAAGCACAGTATTTGTTTAACAGACCCTCTCAGTAGTCAGTATTCCATTAGGTCTTTTAAAAGCAACTGGTGGGTTTGGAGTTCTGCCTGTTTGGTCTGATCTTGTTTTAAGAGGAAGACAAATTTTTTAAAAGTAAAGAAAAATCTGTTCCCTCACCTCTAGGCTAGGTGAGGGGGAGACCAATGCTGCTTTTCATTACACAGATGACAGACTAAAGGCATCCCAAATGTAACTGAGTGGGGAAATCTGACTGACAAACAGCTGGTATACTTCAGAGAGTGGACTTTGCTACTCAAAACCAAAGCATATTTTAAAGCATTAAAATTCCACCTATTTTATTTCTGAAGGTTTTATCCTATCTTTTCCCATCATACTATTTCCTATATCTTCATATGACTGATGAACAAATAGTCCCTAAAGATAATCCTTCAAATGTTCACAGGCTCATAGGATGTCAGGGTTGGAAGGGACCCAATTAGCTCATCCAGTCCAACCCCCTTGCCAGAGCAGGACCAGACAATCTATCTCAGGGCACACAGGAACACATCCAGACAGGTCCGGAAAGGCTCCAGAGAAGGAGACTCCACAACCTCTCTGGGCAGCCTGTGCCAGGCTCTGGGACCCTTCCAGTCAAGAAGTTCCCCTTGTGTTGAGCCATCTTTCAGAATTATTTCAAAGCTCCAGATGTACTCAACAGTTGTTACCGTTGCTCTCCACTAAAGGACAGAGAACAAAGCATAGGCTCCAGAGCAACTAGCACCCATCACTGGCAATTTTNACAGATGACAGACTAAAGGCATCCCAAATGTAACTGAGTGGGGAAATCTGACTGACAAACAGCTGGTAAACTTCAGAGAGTGGACTTTGCTACTCAAAACCAAAGCATATTTTAAAGCATTAAAATTCCACCTATTTTATTTCTGAAGGTTTTATCCTATCTTTTCCCATCATACTATTTCCTATATCTTCATATGACTGATGAACAAATAGTCACAGGCTCATAGGATGTCAGGGTTGGAAGGGACCCAATTAGCTCATCCAGTCCAACCCCCTTGCCAGAGCAGGACCAGACAATCTATCTCAGGGCACACAGGAACACATCCAGACAGGTCCGGAAAGGCTCCAGAGAAGGAGACTCCACAACCTCTCTGGGCAGCCTGTGCCAGGCTCTGGGACCCTTCCAGTCAAGAAGTTCCCCTTGTGTTGAGCCATCTTTCAGAATTATTTCAAAGCTCCAGATGTACTCAACAGTTGTTACCGTTGCTCTCCACTAAAGGACAGAGAACAAAGCATAGGCTCCAGAGCAACTAGCACCCATCACTGGCAATTTTAAAATGAATAACCATTTTTTCCTAAAGATACAAACTGGAGTTAATTTAAGGAAGTTCCATGACAAAGATTAGAGGTCTGGCTCCTCCTAGTCTCTCAAAGCCTTTCGGTAAACTCCTGCCTTTCTTAACCTGAGGAAAGTTTCCCTGCAGGTTTGGATGGTGTGGCGGGGCACACCCAAGTCCCTGCCCCACCAAAGGTTTGAATGGGCTGTGAAACTGCTCTGCTCCCCCCCCACCTCTGGTTCCGGGAGTTTGGAATGTGAAAGGAGTAGGTGTCAAGTGCCTTACCCCACCCCCGCAGGCTTGAACAGGGGAGAGCAAATCACCCCAGCGTATGTATATGGCAATGGGACACATTATCTAGGAGCAGACTTGGACCAGACTGCCTGAGACTGCTACGGGGGACTTTGAGAGGGCTTTAAGAGGGACTGCTAGCCACGGACTGCCAGTGTGGAACTTGGACTCGGACCTTGACTTAGACCTGGAGTCGGACCTTGAGGGGCATCTGCAAGAACGGTGATGAGAAGCGCACAGTCCCCACTCTTGACCGTCAGATCTTGCCTGCCTGTTGAAGGGACCTGCCTCTGCCCTAATCGTGGGTGCACTGTAAGCAGCCTGAGCTTCACCCTGTGCTGCCCCATGATCTGCACTTCAAGGCACTGCCGCAAACACTGCCGACAAGGAGCCAAGGGACTATCTCCGAATTCCTATTCCACCGCCGTGAGTAGCGCAAGATGTTCCCTAGGGCTCCAGGCTGCCTTTTGTTTGTAAGTGCGGCAAAGCTTTTTTATAGCAAACCTTTTCCAAGCTTTCTGAATTACTAAATTCCCTGTAATCAACCTTGTGAAAGATTTTCCCGAACAAATTTCTGAACCCATCTAACTAATTAATTTATATAAAGTTGTGGACGAGGCTTTCCGGAAACAAAACAACTGCATATTTTATAATTCCTGCCTCATGAATTCCCACAACCGAGTCAGATGGTTGTAGGAGTCACAGCATGGAGAAATGAGAAAGGTGAAGTGGGAAGGCAAAGGTTAGAGAGATTTGGCCAGGAGACGACGTAACAATCCCCCCAGTAAAGGATTAACCACCATGTTCTGTAACGAGTTTTTACCAGCTCAATAAACTTGTTAACAACTTCACTAAAAGAAATGTCTTTATTTCCAGAACTAGTGTATCATCTCAGCTACTAACCTCCTGTTGTACAGAAAGCAGCTGCTATTACCCAGGTAATGCATCTGGTTTCTGCACAGTGGTTTCTAGCTCCACTGTCTGAGAGGAAGAGGGCAGGTGGAGTCCTAGAGATGATGATGAGTTCTGGAGAGCAAAGCTGGGAGCTAAGGCCAGAAATTTGCAAGGCATCTTTTTAACCTGCCAACTAGTTCTGAACTACAGAATGTCTGTTAGTATGTCCTGTTGTGAACACGAGCAGCATTTGAAAGCAGGACAGCCTGCTCTGCAAAGAGTGCTGGTTCTTAACAGCTCCACTGACTACCTCTGGGTTTGTCAACTACTCAAGGAAGCTGAACGTCACTTTGTTATTGCTTGTTCAAAACCAGAGCACACTGAGCAAAATAATGCCCAGTTCTGCACAATAATAAAAGTAATTGCTTCCTGAGCAGCAGGGTTTGCTGCACTCTAGAATTAAACTAGTTCATAAAGTTATTAAAGCAATAAAGATGAATAATCCCTTGGAAATTAATCAGTTTGGGAAACACCCTCAGTAGTTTCTTGCTGTTGGAGAAAGCACATATTGAAGTGATTGAGCAGTAATAGGTTTGAAAGCCTGTAGGAAGTGGCTGCCTTTTGCACATATCAAAGCAGCTGGGGAAGAGCCAATGAGGTAAGCACCTTTCTGTACTATACAAATGCTCAAGATTCCCAAGGCTCTCCTCGAGAAAGTTCAGCTGTCACACCGGGGACACCGGGGATGCCCATGCACAGATGCACAGCTCCAGAGCTCACAACACTTGCAATATGGACAGTCTGACAGGACCATTGTGTTACAGGTGGCATGAAAAGACGGTCTTCAGGACAAGAGGTGGCCCAGGTATTACAAGTACTGACACATATAAAAGAGGAAAGTAACCACAAAAAAATATCTCTCATTGTTCTTGGAAGTACTGAGGCAGGGCAGTAAACAATCAGTTAAAGTGCATTGGCGGAGCGCTGCATCGTGGATGACCTGCTCAGCCTTGCCCTGTGCTTTTCTAGAATACAATCTATTCACCAGCATGAAACTCAGGCAAGTACCAAAATAAAACAGCTCCCCTGCCTAGCAGGGGTGAGGAAATGGGAGAACCATGCACTCCCTACTGTCCTCACTTTAGTCCCCTGCTGCGGGCCTCTCGCAGGATCCTCTCTTCCTCCCTGAAGCTTGCAGTCAGAGCAGAGCCACTTGCCGAGTCCTATAATCACCAGCTTCTTCCCCAGTAGGTCTATTCTTGGACATGCTCAGCTGACTGCAAGCTAAGAGGGCCCTAGATGGCTGTCTTCTCTGTGAAAGGATTTGCCGTCCCTGCAGGAGCCCACCCTTGTCACAGTGCCCAAGTGGTGGGAGCCCTCTGGCACATCCATCTCGCAAGCCACACACAAAACCGATGCAAGTTTCCCTACAGCGTAGCTCTGTGTGGGGCAGTGCCCACGGCACACACAGCTGCCTGGCAGCAGCAGCAGCCAAATAGCTCTCATGGCACTGTTCTTCCCTTGATCATCTCTACCATGCAAGAGCATGAGGGAAAAACAACCAAACAATGAAGGACCAACCAATTCACCTCAGGAACACGTGCTGAAGAGAATGTCATCAACACGTTACAGAAATAAACCACCCATTGCCCTCATTGTCGTTTCCCCCGAGATGTGCTCAGATTCTGTCTTTAGAAAGATTGCAGTGAAATTCCAGAGAAGGGCATGACCAAGAGGAGCTCAGATTTTCTGTGACTCTGGAGGCTGCCTGGGCTCCTGCCTTAGACACCACTGCTGGGTGACTACCTACGCGCTGCGGTGCTGCATCTCTGACAAGCAGAGGATACTTTCCTGTTTCACAGTGCTGCTGTGAAGATAACAGGTTAGAAAAGAAGTCAGCTGTCAGGTGGTAGTAAAAAAGCCTGTTAAAATAGATAGCTAATAATATACTCTTGTCCCTGGAAATAAAACATTAGCTCAGCCAGGCCTCTAACTGTGTTGATTTCATCGTTTGAAGACAAAGTTTTGATTATTGGGTTGCTTTTCAACCTTTTAAAACATAATTATATACATTTGTGCATCTGTAAAGGCACTTTTGTGGCATGGTGTAGTAAACCACAAAATGGGTTACACTGATTTGGTTCAAAGTACCAAGAATGACATCATTAGACACCACAGCCTGCTAAGCTTGCTCTGAATGGGCTTCTGTACCAAAGTGGGAAGGGAAGGAAACTACTCAGGATTCCAACTCCCCCTGACATCTGCACCTGGGCTGCTGGTAACAGCTCAGAGAAAACTCGAGAGCTCAGTTATGTTTCTGTATTAAACTAAATCATTTTGCAAATGAGGTATTGTGAATATTCATTTCAGAGAGACCCAAGTTCATGAACTGTCCCCAAAATAAACGGTGGAGTGCCCATCATGTTCGCTTACATTTGAAATCATCAAAATTGACTTAAAATAAATGCTAATGCAAATAAGAACATTGCAAAGCAGCTGATTTTCAGTTTTTTTAGGCCAAGTAGCCATTCCAAATGCTGTTCAATGGAGCCATGTGTACACATTTCCTGGGCAATGCATTATCCTTTCAGATTACTTTAGAGGAACGACTGTCAGAGATTCATATTGGTTTGTTTACATTTGGCAACTCCTAGGTTGAAAAAAAAAAAAAAAAAGGCAGGACAAGTAAATAAGAGGAATATGCAAAGCTATCTTGCTGAGATGATAATTGTATTCTCCCTGTGGCTCCTTATTTCTGCATCACTACTTCTCAGGAACTTGTATTACATTAAATGATAATTATTTTTCTGAAGTGATGAAGTCCAGTTCATGCTGCAGTATCTTAATGCAGTTGCACACCACCGCACTGATACATTTAACTTGGCTTTACAGAAAGCCTCTACTGTAGAGATGGGTGAGGCTGCCGAGCTCAGCTTTTCTGGGCCCTGTAGTGACCTCTTCATTTGTTTGAGTTTACATGGAGAGATGTCCAGAAGGTGCACTTTGATTTGTGAGGTCAGAGCCTCACATGGTGCCTGTGTTCCATCAATCATCACACCTGCAAAATCACATCCAAGAGCACAACCTCCTCAAAACCTGGAGACATTTGAAAGCCCTGGGCACACCAAGTGCCAAGGCTCACTTTCCCTAGTCTCTAAACATAAGCTTCAGTATGAGCCCTGCAGCCTCAGCAGGTGGATGGTGCCTGACAGCTGGATGTACAGCTCATACTCGGGCTCTGCCAGATGCCCCCAGCGAAGGCACTGCTCTTCCTCGGGTGTCTGTGCATAGGTCAGCCTGCCTGTGACCTGCATGTGAAGAGAGTGCCCTTGAGTCTGGCACACAGGTCTGCCCGTGGCCAGGAGCACCATGTGGGCTGGGGAAGGTGAAAGCAGTGCAAGAGGAGGGCAAAGGTACAGGGGAACAGGTGGTCAAAGCTAAAATGTAACCCCCAGGAGCATGGCCTCAGCTTTCTCCTTACTCCTGCTTGCTGACTCACCACCAGGAGTGAAGTTTATAGCTACTGAACACCTTCCCAAAGGGTCACCACTTTTCTGGATTATTGGCTTGACCAAAACCACAGCTTGCCTCTTTGAGAAAGATTCAGGCATGTTCCTGTAGGGGGTTCAGAGAGAAGAGGAAGAAGAGGGAAAAGAAAATGACATATTCTGTGTGTTCTTTCAACCAGACCAGACATCAGAAACACCAGCAATTGCCCACAGAAGCACACACTGCAGCCTACCAACACCTATCTACCGGACCAGTGTCTGTGAAAGTGCTGCAGATCAGTGCAGCTGGATTCCTCTCCTGGTTCTGTGGGATGAGCTCAGTTATCTGCCTGGCAGGGGAGTTTTAAAGAACTCTGTGTTCAGCGGTGAGAGCCAAGCAGAGATACACAGGGACTCCTGAGATCTCCAGTGCCTGTTTCCTGTAGCAGTGAACTCCTCTGTACTCCTCCAGAGGAGCAGAAACACGAGATTAAATAACACCCACTTCATCACCAGACTGAAAGTCTCTGTGATACCCTTTCCTGTCACCCAGCAAAGGCTGCCTTCTCCTTGCAGTCCCAGGTGATTAAGTGCTAGGGTTTCTCTTGGGCGCCGAGAGAGCTGCTTCTGCCTTAGAATTTCTCAAAGCTAATAAGAAGGAACAGTCCTACATGGGACAACTCCCGTGTTCTCCTGTCCTCATTACCAACAGGATAATCAACTGAATTATTGAATTAGCTTTATTCCAGACAATGAGCTCAGGAGCAAACAAAACAAGATTGCTCACTTTGCTCAGTGATACCTCTGGGTCACCTGAACAAAAAGCATGAACAGTCCTGATTTTCCAATAAGCCATCACTCTTTCCAGTAACTTAAATAACCTATGTGTAGTTTTCACCTTCCTGCACCTTGACCTGTGTAGGGTGAGCTTTCTAAGCTTGATCAAGAGACACCAGGCGAAACATGCATCCAGAACACAGGCAAAGATGCATTTTGTGCACGTACAGCCATGTACCCATCTAAGCTGCTAACCACTGCAACGTTCAAGCTCCTCCTGTAGCTCTGTAAAGCAGCTACCCAACACTGTTCTACAAAGAGGTTCTTCCAAAAAATGACCATCCTAAATCCTTGGTGACTCATTTCCCCAGGCAATTCCATCTGCGAGTGATGTGGACCTATTTAGCACAGCAATTCACACTGAAAATCCGCAGGATTCTGGCAAATGAGCTTTGTCAAAACCCTAAATAGCTTGGTCAAACACAGAATCATTGCGTGGTAGCAGTTGGAAGGGACCTCTGGAGATGGTCTACACCAACCTCCCTGCTAACACAGGTATGTCTAGATCAGGTAAAGGGCACAGAGGAATTCCTTAGTGGAATTCAGAGTGTTGCTTTGGTTTCCTGAGTCCTACCTGACATTCTTATCACCCCCACAACCTGCCACAGCGGTTTTCCTCCATGCCACATTGCTGTGAGTATCTCAGACAAAGGACAGCAGTGTCCCAGGGCCTGTTCTGCAGGGGGCCTGTCCTTTTGTCACGGTTTTGTCAACACAGAGGTTTTTTCTAATGAGTGCAATGTTTTGGGCTGTGGAGTAGTGCACAGCAGAGAGGTAATTTGTGACTTCCTGACTTCATCTTAGCAGGTGCATAATGCTCCCTAGACAGAGATCTAAGTGCCCTCACACCATGGATGAGTCCCCCTCTGCATCTCAACAGGCACTTGCTTTTGCGCTGTGACATGCTGGTTATTGATGGAATTATTGAGGATACAGTCTGTTGTTCCTACATGTTTGAAAGAATTCCAGCTGTATGATTGTGCTGGCTTGAGGCTAATGAGAGAAATTAGATCATTGGTTGTGACAAGAAAATAATGATGAAGTCTGTATCATTCACTGGTTTGCAGAAAGAGATAAAAAACCAAAATGTAAATAATTTGTCCCACTTTGCTCTGGGATGCTGCTTCTATTTGCTTCTCCTTCACCCCACTCTAATCTCTCCACTAACCAAATAAGCTTTGCTGGTCGTTTTGGTTTCTGTCTGGGGAAGGGAGATAGAGAGGGAGGCTTTGAGCCCCTTCTGGGCAGTTTCTTTGTCCGGGAGGGAGTTTGGATTTTCTGTATTATTTCTGATTTGTATATAAGTGTAAACACTCCCAAATACATTGTGCATAAATGCTTGTAAATGTAGCTTTGCTGTAAATAGAGCTTTATCTTACTTCCAAGCTGTCGGAGCCGGTCTGGTCAACTTCAGTAGTGGGGGAGGGGGGGTCAGTTCCTAACCCACCGCAATAATTCTAAGGCCCCCAAAGCATCCAAATGTGAAGCTTTTTGAGAGGTGAGGGAAGAGAGAGTAGCTGCATTTACAGCCATCAACTGGCAGGGATGCTGGAAAGAGTCTTCTGAGCTTTTGACATGCTGCAGAGAACTCCAGAAGAGTTACTCAAAAACCTCTACAAGCCTCAATGCGATGAGGTTGGCTTCTCTGACCTCACAGGTGTGAGAAACACAGCCTAGGCAAAACCATCCAGCAGCAAGCATCATTTGGATTACAGACGAGTGTATTAGGGAGCACTCTGGAAGAAGGAGGACATGCAAAGACTGAAAATAGGAAATATTTGCCCTGTAGCTAAATTCTTCATAACATTTAGGCTGGCTCCTCAGAGTCTCCAGATAAATTCTGGAGGAAGACTTTTCATAAGATTGCATGTAATAATGGCTTCCACTTGCCAGCTGAGGAACGAGGATTCAAAATAGGTGAGGAAGGGTTTTGATTTGATGCTGAGGGTTTTGTCAGCTGTGTGGCATATATGTAGATAGTTCCTGCACCAAATCTGTGCATATCTACTGGTGCAAATATTATAGACTGCCTAATACCACCTCTTTATATTTTAAAACTGACAAATTCAAAGTGTTTGCTAAAAGAGGCAACTACTGCTCTGCAAGTAGAGAGGATTAGAAGCTACAGTTTCTTCCAATAACAAAAAAATCAAACTTGGCAGTAAAACCTTAGAGCCCTCGGTAACTACAAAGGTTCCTCCTATAGCTCAGACTATCTGGTTCTGCCTACTAGCTCTGCCTTTTCTCTGCTGGGAAAGGGCTGGTTTCTACGGCTGAAGCCATTTGTAAAACTCCTTCTTTCAGTATGAGAAGTAGTCTGCTGAGAGGATATTGACTAACCTCCACTGGTTAAACATTGAGTTTCATCAACTACTAACCCAAATTTCTCAGCCCCTAGTGCATCTACTCAAGAGCTACAAGCGACTTGGTACTGCATAGCAGCTGCACTTCCCACTGCAGTTTGTCTGTCCAGACTCCTCTTTGCATGTAGTGAAGAGTTTTTCTGGGGATGCTTAAAAGTGACAAATTTTACACCTCGAGAGGAATTGCTAGCTGGTGGCTAAAGTTTGTGGGTAGATAAAAAAACTCCAGCTCCATGTTACCATTTAAGGTGCACCCTCAGTTCTTGCCTTCCTAGATGTGATGGTCTGGGAGTTCCCTGCCCCCCCCCCCACTTTGTAAAATCCCCCAGACTAGATTCAGTCAGCTGGAAGTTAAGGACTGAAGCTCTATTTGCAGCTTAGCACAATGTACAAGCAGAGATATACACAATATACAGGAATAGCTGCAGAAATATACAGAAACACAATCCCCCCCCCCAGAAATTAGAGTCCCCAGGAGGGGCTCCCAACCACCCTTCCACCTTCTTTCCACCCCTCTACCTTACCCCAGGATTTGCCTTATGTGCAAGGTAAGTTTGGAGGGCAGGGGGGGTTAGAAGCAGAGTGGTTAGTTAGGTTAGCAGAGAGGAGAAGACAGAAGCTCCCAGAGAGACACAGACGAGACTCTCTGTGTGTCTTATCTGTGTTTGTGTTCTTGTTCTTATACATCTAAGCAAGCCTGTGAGTGAAGTAGACATCATCACTGTTTGATTTTCACAGCCTATAATCTAATTTTCTCCATTAAAATATTCCAATTAGCCTCAAACCAGCACACTAGAATTTAGATTTTGTCTAGTGCAGGACATGCACATGTACTTAAGACATTTGAGACTAAATATTTTCATTAACAAAGACAAATTTATCTTTGCACATCTTTCTTATACATCAGTATTTGGTAACTGGTACCTGGCTACCTCTGTCAGAACACAAAGCACTCATGTTTTCTGCTAGCATAATTCTGGAATGAATTCCAGAGGAGAAAACTCATGCTCAAAACCACTGTCTGCAGCTTGGAAGGCATCCAGACCCTCACTCCCAACCCTCACAAGGCTACCTAATGCCAAACCAAGAATCAGCACACTCCTGGCTGCCCTCAGACTCAGGGGCTGTGGGCTACAGCTGCCAGCCTCTGCAGGGACAGGCCCAAGGGGATCAAGCCCTGAGCCTATTAAGAGCAGAACGGATCCCTACTGAGTGGGGGTCAGGCTGGGCAGCTGTTGATAGCAGAGCAGTCAGGTGGTCCCTCTCAGCAGCCTGCCCCACTCTGCTCACACCGGGCACTTAGCACTATTGGTGTGTTCAGGTACCAGGCAACATCCTGCAGCTCTTTTGTTCAGGAGCTGCCTGTGAGACCGAAGTCAAACGCACACAGGTCACAGATGGAACCAGCTCTGCCTGCAGCAGCGATGTCTAAGTGGCTCTGCTAAAGCAGCTAGTCTCCTGGAGCCAGCAACAGCCTTAGGAATCAAACCAGCCTTTGAAGAAGCAGTTTCAGGGGTGGCCGCAGAATGCATGGAATTTGTGCTTTTTCAATAAACACATCTAATGTTTTTGTTAGCAAGAGTGGATCTACTCAGGATACATAAACAAAATGAAAAACCAGCCTGGCCAAGCACACCATTTGCATTTCTTTAGTATACAGTTAAAACCCTCCTCCTGCTTTCCTCATAGTGCTTAAATCACATTTCAGATAGCAAAGTCTCTTGTAGAATTGTGCACCGTGAACTTTTAAATCATGGAAAAGTTATTAATGAGACAGATGCATCAACAAGATGACTTTGTCTTAATAAAGCTTCCTTTGAATTCATCCAATAGAGGTCAATAAGTGCTTCGTTTGGCTTTCTGCCATTCTGCACAAGAAGGATTTCATTCACGTAGCCTTGCTTGGCAAAAATCCCATTCAGTAATATTGAACAATTTCATTGATGCTCTGCTATTTCCAAAGCTCACCCAAAAGGTCACGCCAGTTTACATCTGTTTTCTAAATCTCTTGAAAAAGTAAATCTATACCGGAAACAACTTTCAAACATCAAGTCCTTCTTAAAATGAAGTAAACCTGGCAGAATAGATCTGGGCGTTGTTTTCATGTCTGCTAAACTACATCGGCAAGGATTTTTTAACCCCTCCAATCCTTTATAATTTTGCTGATCTTTTTCAGAATTTCTTTTTATTTATCTGCTCCAGAACACCACAAGTCAACCTTAGATTAATTGTTATCATAATACAAATCGGTGCAGCATGACTTGAGGAAAAGTGAAGCCAAAGAAGTGCCAAACATTGAAAAGGAAAAAAAAAAAGCTCACCCAGTTGGCACCAGCGGTGCAAAGCAGGGCTGGCAGGGGCCCTCTCCTGCTCCTCACCGTTCAGACTGCAACCACAGTGACTCAAGTGCTTCAAACCCCCTTGCTTGAACAAGGAAAGCAACCAGCAATAATCCTAAGAGAGTGATTGATCAGGAGCTCTGAAGCAAGTGTTAGCTGCATAAACAGAAACATCGTCTGGGTTTGCTCACCCAAAACGCGATGACCTGAATGGAATCTTTGTTAACACAGATCGCCCAAACCTTGGGTGTCAGCTATGAGCTACAGGGCTAGAGAGGCAGAAATGGGTCCCCTCTCTTCTGAAACACTGTAGATCTAATCAGGGCACTTCAGCAAAGACAGCCACCTAACTCAGTGGTGGGAGCAGCCTTGGCAGCACGGGTGAAGACACTTCCAGAAGGGCAGCAGGGCAGTATCTGGCAGGTGAACGAGTTATTAGCAGCATTCAGACATATGAAGAGCCAAGAAACTTCTCCCAGCACCTGAACCTCCCTTCATTGTCCAGTTTGGATTTAAAATATAAAATGAGAAGATGAGAGCTAAGTCCCATCACGATGTCCTTGTTCAGGAGGGGTTGAGCTACTGACACTCCTGCACAGTGTTTGAGTACTTGTGTGAATAGGAAGACTTCCATCAAGCTCTGACGTTCTTCCGCTATCGACTCTGCATTTGATCCTCCTCCCTCCTCTCCAAGGGCCTTCGGGTGGGTTTGGGGTGGGTTGGTTTGTTTTTTCCTTTCTTCTTTGTATTAAGAGACTTTGGAGAATGTCACCAGACAAGCATGCACGGGTGTGATAGTGGTCACACCAAGGAAGGCTCAAGGACAGCAACTAAGCAGGGCAGTGACTGTAAAGCTAGAGTGAGTTTTCCATGCACATTCTTATCTGTAATTGCAACCCACAGGTAGGTTCTCCCTGCAGAGTCAGTGCTGTCATGAGGCCATAGTGCAAAGAGGTATTTCTGCTTCAAAGGCAACTCTCCCTCTTCTGTATTCTCCTATATCTAGCTTATATAACAGCAATAACATCTGAGGCAGGGCTGAGGCTTTACCACTTTGTGGTTTAAGATGCTAAAATTACAGTAGTGCAAATTGAAAGTTCCAACAGCTCAACATAGATGTTGATAATATGAGAAATGAAGATATACTCTGTTAAATAATTCGAGATGTGTGAAAGATTCATCACTAGGATCCCTAAATACTATTCAGTTGTCTAGCACCTGCAGTGTTAGTTAAAAGCTTCTTATGCTGTATCTTTCCCCCTATTGCCCAAACAACCCATTGATTTATCCAGTTAGGCAAAATTTCCACATCAGTTCTTGCAGCAAATAGAACTATAAATGTTGTGCTTACCTGCTGTAAAGCATATAAATCCCCCAAAGGACAAGCTCTATCCATATAATGATTTCCGGTGTTCATTATTACAGTTCATTCCCAGTGCTTAAGAGAAACTTGGCAGAAGAGATGGTCGAATTACGGAACAAGTCAGAGATGAGAAACTTGGCATGATAATTTATAAAGCTACCTCACTTGAATGTTGAAAAGTTGGTTTGACAGTAGCTGAACTAACCTGGCACAGTTAGGAACGACAAGCTTTCAGAAGAGCTGGCTTTGAGAGTGAGTGGGGAGCAGTGAGAGATTCTCCCATGGGAATTTCCAGTTGGAGTGTATTTGGTTTGACACAGCAGGGTGAGAACATGTGTGTGTTTAGAATGGCACTGCCTGTAAGCTCCCTACTGTGCTACTTACAAAAATACCACCACAACCACCCAACCCCCTCACAACTTTCAAACACCCAGAACTGAAATGCTAAAGCGTGGTGTGTTAAATGCACAGGTGCCTTTAACACACCACTTGCTCTGGAAGCTGGTCCATTGAGCCACCAGTGGGAACTCAAACACATTCCTCCTCAGCAGTCTGCAGGCAGCTCACCCATCCTGCTGAGCATGCTTAGCACAAAATGGGAACAGCTCTGCCTGCCTGCACTCTCTGCAGCCCTCAGGTGAGCTGCATGGCCCAGGACACCTGGAAACGCTTTAGGAGTGGGCTGGTGAGAAACCTCTGGAGAGGCATCTTGTCTTTTCTGACTATAGTATTACAGATACCAGCCAGTGAAATGTAGTGAACACCTTTTGGACAGCCAATTCTTCATTACAGCCCTTTCACAGCAGTTTTTCCTGTTCCACACTGGCCAAACATTTTAATGTTGTCCACAGCTGGAAACATTTTGATGCTTTTCCTTGTGCTGTGTGATAAGTAGAAATGAGCTGCTCTGTCTAGAAAACTAATTTTTAGTGAATTCCAAAAAATGTTATCTCCTGTGGGACTATTTCCGTTCCTTGATGAGCTACACATAAGTTTCTTAATTTGAGGTGAAAGGAAATAAAATGAGAAAAGAAGTTGATGAAACGGTAAAAAGTTTGGTTTAGGAACATGACTTTAAAAGACTTTAAGACCTCTGGAGCGCTATTTCAGATAGTGGAGATAGATCACTGCTGACAGATCTGGAGCAGGGGCATTATTGCAGGAGGCATACTATCTCTCATCATTGTTAGAAAGTCATCCTGCTGCCTGGCTTAATGAATAGAAATGTACTCAAGTGTTGAGCTGCAAGGCTGAAACCTTCCCTCAGCTTCTTTCACTCCTGAATACAGGAGGCACTGCCTGCGTTCAGTATGGCCACACAGCTCCTGAATACAGGAGACACCCCCTGCGTTCAGTATGGCCACACAGCTCCTGAATACAGGAGGCACTGCCTGCGTTCAGGATGGCCACACAGCTCCTGAATACAGGAGGCACTGCCTGCGTTCAGTGTGGCCACACAGCTCCTGAATACAGGAGGCACTGCCTGCGTTCAGCATGGCCACACAGCTCCTGAATACAGGAGGCACTGCCTGCGTTCAGCATGGCCACACGGCTCCTGAATACAGGAGGCACTTCCTGCGTTCAGGATGGCCACAGAGCAGGGACAGAGTTGAAAAAGGAAATTCAGAGTTCCAGGCTCAGTTTTTCAATACAACTAAAAGTATCCTGTACCAGCTCACTGCTGCTAGATGCCTTTGTTGGTGTGGATGCCTGGACTGTGGTCTGGGCTGCCTTACAGACATTCTGTGGGTTTGCTGTTTCATTTAGCACCCAGAGTTGGAAACAGGTGCCCAAACATCTAGCCTGGAAAGTACCAGCTACCTGGAACTGATCGAGCCAAGTTAATTAGCACCTCTGAAAAGGTGTCTGTTAATTTTTGTTTATTTGATTAATGTTTGGTCTTTGTTGGAAAAGAATTAATTGAGCCCTGACATAAAGCTCAAAACAGAGGAAGTGGAAGTAAGACTGGCAGATAAAACCAACAAAAACAACAGATGAAGATGACAAAGGGATTTTTTCAGTTTATGTAAGGACAGATTTTCTGTGTCTGCCAGTAGGAACTGACGGCCATACTTGGAATTTATAACTTTTACTTACTTGTGTTTTAGGAAGGGTTTCAAGAGAAACAACAGGAAAAACCGCTTGAAAGTAGCCTATGTTAACATGAAGGAAATTAATCCAAGGGCGTTTTACAGTGTACTTTGATACAACTGGGAATACTGTATAAGCAATTCAGTGAGTCACATAGCTCAGAAGAAAAGAATCCACTTCACAAGTAGAATAGCTTTTGGACTCTTAGAAGGGGGTTCTCTTTGGGAGTCAAGGTTTTCAGAGCTGATATCATAGGAACAGTTTCTGTAGCCTGCAACCCTGGCAGAGTAAGCAATAGAGCCATAGAAATGGGAATGGACACCTGAGGGACAGAATCCTTTTCCACCTTCTCTGCACGTGCACTCAGTATGAAGCCTGACACTAGCTGCCTTTTGGAAGGAATCCCATTTATCATAGGAAAGAGATAGTTCAAAACCCTTGACAGAGGAGAAAAATAAAGCATATCTAAGAAAAAACCCCCAAACTTAAGACCAAGCTCTTTATCAAATCCTGTGTTGGAGTAGAAAAATTAGATTAGGTCTAGTTCTTCAGCTATAAATATAGAAAGCCATCAGCTTTTTATAGCACCTCAATCATCATTAAATTTAACTCTAGGACAAAATGAATGCATATGCAGTCAGAATATGCTTCATTTGATACAACATTTAGAGTGTTATTAAAAAAAAAAAACCCAAAACAAACAACAAACCCCCCTGCATCTTAAAAAAACCCTCCCTGTCCTGCACTGCTAGTGACCTCTGTTCTTAGTCTAGAGAACCTACTCCAGGTTTTGGGGGTTGGGGGGAAGAACAGAAGGAATAAGTAGACCTACATTTGTGCAGAGATCCAGAGACTATCACCCAATCCTGTTTCTGATTTCAGGATCTCTTGCTCCTGCTTTCAGGAGACGTATTCTCATCTCCCAGCAGAGCGCTGGGCTGTGTGCAGTGCACTTGAGGACTTGAGCGGTTACACATTTACCGCCTATGCCTAGGTTGTGTTTCACATCTGTGTCTACAGAAGGCTAAAAAGAACCAATGTTTTCCTTCTCTCTACATTATGCTACTTCAGTGAGATGTGCTGTTTTGCCCTGGTGCAGGGTGAGGTCATTCTCCACACTAGCAAGATGAGAACCAGTTTCTATATAATAGGAACTTGATCAGACTCTCGTGTGATAGGAAGTTGGAATGAAATCAGAGACTTAATTTCTGCTGGAGGCATGTGCTTTTATTTTGTTACCTCTTCCAACACTTTGGGTTTGCTTTCCATCATTTTTTTCTCACTCAACAAGAGCTGAAATTGGGCATTTCAGAGCTATTGCTGATAGCATTTTCTAGGCTGTCTTACTTAAGCCCATTATGCAACTGCTGTTTTTGAGTGATGCACTCACATTTCCCCAGGATTTCCAAAATCTTTCATATGATTGTATTCTCTCCTACTCCATTTTTGAGTTCTTCAGAGATCCTTCCACAGCAGCATCCCACCAAGTACCTCTCAGCTCACTGCTGCCTTTGGAACCCATGCTGGCCAAAGAAGTGGCAGACAAACCTTCCAGGCGTGTTGTGGACATTGTATGGAGGGGAACATTTACAGCCTCTAAATTACTAACCCTTGCTGAAACCATCAGTAGAAAGTGGGAGACAACTGTCAGGGAGGAAGAAGAGTAGGGTCCCTCGCAAGAGCAGTGAGCCAGAGGCAGCGGGTTGGTCATTTTGCTGTTCATCCACACTGCTGTTCCACATAAAGCACTGCACTCTCCCAGCATTAAGATTCATTCCTATGTCAGCTGCTCTGGAAATGTCTCCATTAGAAATAACTTTGGGCATGGCTGACAAGCTGCTAGAAAGCTGAAATGCCTGTGCTTGCTCACTGACTTTTTCAGGCATAAGTGTTGCAGTCTATCTTCATCCTTCCCCTGTACTGCTGCTGAAGGATTTCTTTTCTGGGATTAATTTTATAAGACTAAATGCAACTTAGCCATAGAATTTTATTGGTATGGAGCATACCTATTTCATTTAGCTCAGGGCGAAGGTGAGATATTATGGCCTAGAGTAAAGGTCAGTCTACACTATGGCAATAGAAAGGTAGCTCTCAGTATGACTGATGCCCTTGGAGTGGGTCAGAACTCCAAGAGGTCCTTCTCTCATGACAGCAATTCTGAGTCTGCATGCAAATAAGTCCATTTTCTGTACTACCCCCAAGCTGGACTTGGGAGGATGTGGGAAACAAAAGAAGTGGACAAGCACCGGTTCAAAGCTTTTAACCCCCTTCACAGGTCTCTGACAGATGCTGTTCTAGCCCAGAAGCTTGAACAGCAGCCACAGGGAGCTGAGTCACCCTTATCATGGATCCAAAGAGAGATTTTGGCTCTCTGAACTTACTCCCCCTGTATGTTAGCTACACAAGGTCTAGTTACACGTGGTCCCGTGCACTCTGAAGTTGAAATCAGTCACACTCTAAAGGAATGCTGAGCAGACAGCTTCCAAGTGTCATGTCTCTGGCTCTTCAAACACTTCCAGTTCAGAAAGATGCCACAAGAGACAGGTGGGTTTGCTTTGTTCCAAGGAGATCAGCACTGTGCTAATTGGTGTGCTGGAATGAGAACCCCTGCGAGTGCAACGGAACAGATGCTGCCAGGAACAGACTGGCACTGGTGGGACTGGGGCCATGCAAAGGTGCATGCAGCTCTGGGACTCCCCAACAGCACTGCCAGAGCTGTTAGAAAGTGAGACCAAACATCTTCTGCCCTGAAAAACAGTGCCTCACTGAAATCACTCTGGCATCAGCATGGGTTCTGTTTCTGTTCCTCTCCTTCCTAAGGCAGCAAGGCTCAGCTGCTGTAAGCTGTGTTGTACACCTTAGCAGATAAAGTAGTGCATCAGCTGAAATATGTTAGTGAATGACTGGGATGGTGACATGAGGCACTGGATGCTGCAGAAACTTGATGACCTACTGGGACTCAGAACTAAATCAGTCCCATAGATAAAAGCTGATTGTGTATGATGGAATGGAGTAATACCTTGGAACCTAGCTGTGTGCTCTTCTAGAGGCACTGCAAAGATCGGAACAGACTCATTCTGATTTTGAAATTCTTAAAGAAATTACATTTTTAAAAAAACTAATTTTTTTTTTTCATAATGGCTTCAAACAAATTATGCAGGCAAGGAAAAAAGAGACCTCATTCCTCTCAGTTCCTGGATCAGAGACACGAAAACGTCCATGACTTAGAGCTGCCAGTTCTGGTTGTTGTTCCTTGGGTTTGTTTTTTAATCAGAAGTGAGTCTGTATAGCAGGATGATCTGTATGCAGAACGAGCAGTTAGCCGCTGCAGTTCAGCACCAGTAACACAGATGGATCTTCCTATTTAAGTTACAAAACATATGGCTTCAGCAAGGCAGAAATGACAGCTGAGCTAAGTGTCTTTGACAGAGGAATTCTAGAAAAAGTTAGTTGCTTTGAAAAGTGCCTTGCTTTCTTCAAAGCCCACACTCCTCATTTCACCCTCTGTCATCTTAGTATCCATGAGTTCTGTTTCATGTAAGAAGTTTTTCATGTCTTTGTACCTTTCAAAATTATATGAGCTACATGGCCAGGAGCTAGTGCCAGGATTAGCATTACTGAGCACAGAACGTGCCAGCTCTTTCAAGTCAGAGAAACCAATTGCTTTTATGACATTAAAAACTGGCCACGGATTTTACCGCCTCTTCCATTACATTTAGGCTTCCTTTCTTTTATAACTATTAGTGTGTATAATTTCATTAAGGTCCACCTTGTCTCCTTAACAGAAAGAAGCCAGCTGCTTCAGACTTTAAATGTACAAAAAAGGCCTAGTAAGGACTAATTCTATTTAGTTTCACCACTCACTGAAGCTGTAACTCTGAAGAAATCTTTCTGACGCATGAATGCAGAACTTCAAGAATTCCTACTTTGTTTTGATAGCTCTTTCAGTTTGAAAATGCAGAAGAGATGCCACAGAACTCTAGCTTTAAAAATCTCTACTTTGTTTTGATAGCCCTTTCAGCCTAAACATAGAGAAGAGATGCCACAGAGCTCTGGGTTTGTCCTCCTTCTGCACTAAAGATATGACCAATTTTACCCAAATCATTTCTGGTTCTGTGAGCTGGTGCAGGCAGACAGTGCATGGTTTGCTGCTTCCACAGGCACTGACATGTGCTGTCTCAGTGCCAGCCTGGCTGAGGCACCCATGGCTCACACTGCTGTTTACAAGGGCTGCAGCCTGTACAAGGAGGAAAGGGTTGGCTTCTTGGGGATCAGCTATACATGGAGCTTGAAACAGGAATTATGGGTCTGGAACATCAAAGCACTGCAGACATTTGCAGCAGAACACTCCCTAATGGGAGAACACAGATAGCACCTCTGAGAAAGTTCAGTGGTTAAAACAACAAACATCTGGGTGTGTTTTACACCCTTTTGGTGCAAGTCCTTCACACAAATCCTGCCCTTGTAGCACACTGTCCGTGCTCCAGCTGTGGGATCGACTCTGCTGCAATCTGATAGACACCAAGCCACTCCACTGTGAAACTCATGGCCTCAAATTCATTTGGGCTAATCCAGTGCATCTGTGGGTTTCAAACACAGCTATCACCTGGGTGTCTGTGATTACATGTAGCAGCTATTAGAAGTATTATCAGAAGCTGCACACACATGAAGGACAATCAGTGCTGGGTTTGTACTGGGTCAGGTTTCCAGGTTTGGATAGGATGTGGACGTGTTTCTTAGCAACCTTTTTTGAAGAAGAGACATTGCTCTTTAAGGCTCACAAAAAGCTTGTACTCAAGCCATGGAAGTTTGAGCCTCAGCCAGCTGTTAATTTGATGGAACCATTCTTCTAGAAAGTCATTACAGCTTTGCCCTGGCTCCCCTAGATAAAGGCTTTCTCGTGGTATTTACAACGAATCACGGAAGTCTCAGAGGTGTTTCTGTGCTGAAAGTCTTTCAAGACAAGGGAGGCAGAAAGAAACTCAGTGAAACTTTTGTGTATAGTTTTGAAGTGTGAAAATTACTATTTGAACTGGTTTGGTACTAAAATCTGGACAAGAACCGAGACTGAAACTTCCCAAGAGCTTCATTTGGACATCAAACCCGTGAGCAGAGTTGAAATGCCTCCTCACTTTGAGGATGAGTATCTGTGTGCCACGACAATGCCTATGTTAACAAAGCTGTGTCTTGGTGAAACAAAACTGCTGCAGTTAGCTGCAATTCCTCACCCAAGATCACTGCAGCTCCTATATGCTTTTTCCCGCCCCCCATCCCTCTCATATAAATTTGTTACATCTTTGTTTTAAAGTTTTGCGTGGAATGGTGGAAATTAGAATATTTAAGCATCTCTCACAAGATTCATAACATTTAAGGTCACTGTAATCTCCAGAAAGTAGTTTACAGTGTGGATGTTGAGCATGAAAGCTCATTATTTATTTTGCCTTAAATTCACTGAAATCCTCTGAAAGCTCCCCTCAATCTGTAGCAGACTGGGAGCTGTGCTCAGTGTCTGGTTTGTACTGGGGACAGAACTGTCTCTATAAACAATCTGTGCAGGATACATCTTCTAGCAGCTTTTATTTGACAGTTGGTAAAAGTGAACGTTCCACAAAGGACAAATAATCAGGTTGTACAGACCATCTAACAGAGGTAATGCCAGAAGGAAATAAGCACAAAGCAGCACTTCAGCACAAAAGTGTAGCTCTGGAGAGATCAATGACATGTTTGGTGACACCACAAACACACTGCTATTCACTACGGCAGTGCTGTTGAGCACCTGTTGGCTGGGACCTGCACCAGGAGCTCCCTGTGCTCAGGAAAATGGAGCTGTAAATCTAAGGAAACAGCTGCCATCAGGACCAAGATGGCTGCATTGAAGCCACAGCACTTCAAAGCATTACATCTAGAAGGTTAAAGTCAAAGTCATTCTTCTTGAAGTCATGAATGGTAAGATGTGTTCTGTTGGCTGGGAACTGGAAGCAATTCAAAGCTAGAATGAAACCTGTATTAGAGGGGCAGAGAGGGAGGATGACAATTTTGGAAACAAGAGTGTAATTTCTGATTGCAGCAATAAAGATTCATGAAAGCTGTCCTTGGCTGTTAAATAAAGCCAATAGTTGTGCATTGTCATCACAGTAACACTTTATTTCAGAGATATCACCTAGTCTGAAAATTGCAGTGCTCTGTTGGCTGTCACAGGCTGTGAACGGAAGCAACAGCTTGAATAGTGCTGAAATCTGCTCTACGATTTCTGAGTGGCCCCAGGAGGGCTTCAGAGTGAGTCAGTATTTAGAAATATTTGCTTCTGGAGCCAGCAATAAATGGTGTACATCTTTTAACAGGGAAGGCTAGAATGACACAGTTTGGTCCAGTCAAGCAAGTGCAGGCCATGGAGGATAACTGTCTGTAAATAAACCAAAGAAAACGATGGAGGGGGAGGAAGTTTGGGATGCAGTTTGGGATGAAGTGGTTCTGAACATATTCATATTACAAATTGGCAAGTTCCTAGCCAGAGTTACAGGAGAGTAACCCAACTGCTTTTGGAACAGGTTACTCCAAGGAGCAAGATGGGAGCAGCAAAGGGCCTATTCTGAACACCCAGCAGGTCGCTTGAGCATTTCCATGCCCTCACCCATCTGTCTAAATTTCAGCTGTCTTGGTAGTTTGCGTGTTATGTCCATTCTCAAAGGATTTTAAAAAGAATGCAGTATAGAGCACTCAGAATCTCAAACACCCCCAAAAGGTGTAACTGGTGCTTGAAATTGAAGCAGGTGTCTAAGCACACTGCTAAGGAGGAAGCCCTTCCAAATGTGTGCAAGAACAGGAACCACAGACCAACCTGTTACCTCTGTGAACATGAACTTCTTCACTGAAAATAGACAGATTGTGGCAGGGTTGGCAGCAGCAGGCTTAGAAAACACCCTCCCCTCTAATATATTTGTCTTTGCTTGAAAATTTACATTAACTAAGCTTAAAGATTTACCATAAATATTATATGCTTGTTCCCTTCATTTATTGTGCTGAAAAATGGATGCAGATAATTAGATGGAATTATTCTTCAAATTCTAATTTAATGGTATCTTGGCATAACAGCAATGAAAAGAGTCTCAGAAGCACAATTACCATTTTGCAGCATGAGGAGAAAAATATTGTAAGGCTTGATGCTGAGAAGCACTGAAGCTTATTACAAGCTTTTTTTCTGAAAGCAGATATTTTTCTTTTGTTTTAAAAACAGAAGCTGAGTTTAGTAGCATAATTATAATCCTGGAAATGCAGGACTGGCTTAATAAAAATAAAAGTCTCAAACACTAAAATAGCTCCTGTGAGGAGCAAGGAGAAAGCTGGAGAGTTGCTAGTGTTGTCGTTTGAATATTCAACAGAAAACTTACATTCAGCACATCAGCAATGATGAGGTCACTTTAAAGCCTGAGAGGTCAATGATGTTGTTGTAACTCTTACTTGCTGTCATTACTAGAACATGCTTTGCAATTGGGATGTATTTGTAATTTGAAAAATTGGCAAGTCAGGCAGAGACACAAATTCCCCTAGATTTTATGGATGACTTTGAGGACATTGATAGAAAGAGCTAAAAGTGTGTTATTAAGCCATGACTTTAACTGATCTATCTACTTTTTGGTTCCTGTGGGAACCGATGATAAAAAACATAACAACAACAATAATGTATTCTTAGTATCCAACTACTCCTGCTAATAAGGAAGAAAGCAGAAAGCAAACTCACAGAAAGCTCCATGGAACAGCAAAGCCCGCGGAGAGGCACCCACGCAGCACAGCTCCCTGAGCAGTGGAGCAGCAGCAGGACTTACAGCCAAGCAGAGCAGCAGATGCTGCCCCTCAGTCCCAGGCTTCTGATCTTCCACCTGTCCCATGGGCTCAGACATAAGTCTATGTTCTTGCAAAGGCAAATATTGCCATTTTACTATGTGTAAAAAGAACAGTTCTGACAAACAAACTAAAGCAGTTGACTCCAGCTCTGTGAAGCACCAATTTGTCCTGCACTGCTGACTGCAGTCAGGAGGAAAAGCACAACAGTAGCTTGTTTAAGCCATTTTCTTAATTAAGGAGTTGACAGCTGGGAGCTCACCTTTAATTAAGCACACTGAATACTACATTAACCTCATCATGTGCTGCTGCAGAGTGCAAATGAGGATGCTGAAGGTGGGATTCACCTGGCCAGCGTTCTTAAGCAAAGTTCCTACATGATTTGTGAGTGTGCTATGGATGCTGTCTCTCATATTTGCTGCTAGTTCACCCTTAATTATGCTTGAATCTGTGTTCAATTTTCTAACAAACTCTAATGAGGAAATTGCTTCAGGATTTTCTTGTTTCTGCTTGGAAGCTATCATTAACGAATTGCATTCTTTATTATTCCATTTCTTGAACAATCGGAGCTCCTGGCTCGGAAGTCATATAACTGCTGCTTTATTGTCCTTTTATTGTATATGAAATGTAGTTCTGAATTACAGATTGGATTTCTCTTCATTCTGTTGCCTATGAAAAGGAATGTCCTGAATTGTTTTTTCTCCCATGGGCATAACTGCAAACCATCAGTGTAGTATCTGGAAGAGTTCACTTTCCTTAGGGGAAAAAAAGAAATAGAAAAAGTAGTTTGTTTCCATATTTACGTGTAGAAGCTCATGGGATACAGACTGGCACACTGCCATTTAATTTCATAGAACTATGGAAAGCTGAATTTATTTAACCCTGCTGAGGTTCCAGTCTTTTGTACTTGTAACAAATCAAAATTATTAAAAACCAGCTGCACCTGAAGTTGCCCTAGCTGACAAGCTGCTCAACCAGAAGGAAACAGAGGTGAGAGATCTGAAGTTAGTAGAAGCCAACCAGTAGAGACTGCTAGAAATAAGATGATAAGCCTGGGTGGCTAATGCTGGAATTTAGAGGGAGCAGTTGGATAAAATAATGTCTTTCAGGTGATCAGAATGGGTGATGTAACAGGACAGAGCTTTTACCTGAATACCTGTGGCAAGGCTTGTAGAAAAGTACCAAGAGTGAGGCAGGGAGCACTACAGCATTCTCAGGGTGGGCACTTGCCTGGTGACATCAAAGGCATCCAGTGTCACATACAGGAAGAGCAGGAAGGCATCCAGTGCCATGTGTCACCATGGGCACAGGGTGAGCTCATGTCCTCCTGTGTCAGTATGGGCATGGGGTTTCTACTCTTCTCTATATTGTCTTTTGGGGGTTTGTTTTGTTTTGTTTGTTTGGGGTTTTTTTGGTTGATNTTTTTTGGGGGGGGGGATTGGGGTTTTTTGGTACTTTGGATTTGGTATTTTCCAGTCACTGACACATGAGTGTCTATTGTCTGTTAGAATATTCCCACATGAAGCACTCAGTCTCCATGCAGGCAAACTACGCACTCGGCAATTAGGTAAATTCCACACTGCTGCTCAAAGGTACTTCATTTTCACACTTCAGAACAAATCCTTTTGATAACTCCTAAAGCAAACACATAGGTCAGGTAGGAAAGAAGAAGACTAACCCTTTGGTCCCAAAGGTAAAGAGATTTTGTCTGGATTAGCAGAAAACCACCTGCAAGCAGGGAGAGAGACAGAAGACACCACCACCTGAGTAAAGGGGATGAAATGAGCAGACAGGATGAGCACTGCACAGGTATGAGACATTCCCTGCTGGGTAGGCAGCCCAACGAGCTCACCCCTGTACAGAACAGCCTGCAGCTCACAGCAAAATCTGTCTGCCTGCAAATGGCTTCACATGTGAGGAGTGCACCCAGTACAAGAAACACCAAAGAGCCTAGCGTCCAGCAGGGACTGTCTGGAGGGCAGAAGAGGTGAAAGAGGTACGTATGAGCCAGAAGTGTGCCCAGGTGGCCAACAATGCCAATGGCATCCTGGCCTGGATCAGGAACAGTGTGGCCAGCAGGACCAGGACAGTCCTTCTGCCCCTGTACTCAGCACTGGTCAGGCCACACCTTGAGTGCTGTGTCCAGTTCTGGGCCCCTCAATTCAAGAGAGATGTTGAGGTTCTGGAAGGTGTCCAGAGAAGGGCAGCAAGGCTGGTGAGGGGCCTGGAGCACAGCCCTGTGAGGAGAGGCTGAGGGAGCTGGGGGTGTGCAGCCTGCAGAAGAGGAGGCTCAGGGCAGACCTCATTGCTCTCTGCAGCTACCTGAAGGGAAGTTGTAGCCAGATGGGGTTGGGCTCTTCTGCCAGGCAACCAGAGACAGAAGGAGGAGGCACAGCCTCAAGCTGTGCCAGGGCAGGTTCAGGCTGGATGTTAGGAGGAAGTTGTTGCCAGAGAGAGTGATTGGCATTGGAATGGGCTGCCCAGGGAGGTGGTGGAGTGCCTTTTCCTGGAAGTGTTTAAGAGGAGGCTGCATGAGGTACTTAGTGCCATGGGTTAGTTAATTAGAAGGGTTAGGTGATAGGTTGGACTCAATGATCCTAGAGGTCTCTTCCAACCTGGTTGATTCTGTGATTTATAATTTGACAACCATGGGAACTGTCAGGGAAATTAAATTATCTGAGAAGATTATCCTGCATGGGCTACATTTAGCATCTTCAGCTTCTTTGTGTGGGTAAGTCCCCAGGACAGATCTATCTCCTGGGACATGGCGAGAGGCAATTAATTGTGAAGAATGGATTAATAAGTGGAGGAGAGGCTGACTGTTGGCCAATCTCTTAATCAATGGTGCAGCTCCCTTGCAGGAAAGGTTGGATGTCACACTGTAGTGGGGGGGAATTAATTAATATGAGATGACCTTTTTGAAGATCAATATCGTTTATTAATATTCAATATTCAGAACTCTTGGCACCCCGACCATTATTTTTAATAATAATTAGGCTCTTTGCATGGTCGTGGACGCTTTATACAGAGACATAACTAGATCTAGCAATAACTACCAATAATCTATAACACTAATTGAATTCAGTTGAACTGGAAGATAAGGTTCCTGCCATCGTGTACCACTTGTGGTCAGTACTCTGCTTGCCCACTAGATGGCCTCAGGGAGCGCCTTTCTGCCTATGGCAGAAGGCAATGGTGAATTACAAGAGGCTTTAAGTATTACTCACAAATTATCTCCCGACTGGCAGGGTTGGCTGCAGCTCCAGACAGTGCCCAAACACCTTCATGGGGTTCTGTTACTGTCTTGTCAGTTAAGGAATGAAGCTTTGTATTCACAGCTTAGCACAATATACAAGCAGATATTTACACAATATACAGTTATATTTACAGCTATATCTAGAAATATACAAGTTAAAGGTAATACAGAAACACAATTCCCCTCCCAGAAATCAGAGTCCCCAGGAGGGGCTCCCAACCACCCTTTCACCTTCTTTCCACCCCTCTACCTTATCCCAGGGTCTGCCTTACGTGCAAGGTGAGTTTGGAGGACGGGCAAGGAGGGTTAGAAGCAGAGTGGTTAGTTGGGTTAACAGCAGAGAGCCAGCAGACACAGCAGCTCCCAGAGAGAGAGAAACTCTCTATCTTATCTATGCTTGTGTCCTTCCTCTTATACATCTCAGCAAGGCTATGAGTGAAGTAGACATCATCATTTTTTTCTTTTCACAGCTTGTAACATAAATTTTTCATTAAAATATTCCAATTAGCCTCAAACCAGCACAGTAATGTCACTGACCAGTCTGTTTCAGAGGATTAGGAGGAGCCCAGCTAAACATTATTACTTAAATTAGTGAGGTAACAAAGAGACACCAAGTCACTATTTCACAGGAGGCACTAGCCCCTGACAAAAGATGGGCATTAGAAATACACTTCCTACCCAGGGAAAGCCAGTGACATCAAGTAGGACTGCTTGTGCTTTGGAAGAAGGCATAGAGTATTCTGCTTTCTGCCATACAATTGAATGCACACGGAAAGAAAAGGCTAAGTTACTCAGCTGAAGTTTTTCCTTAGTACAGTCTGCTCATACAATGCCACATGGTCTCAGGTGAGCCTGCTGTCTGGCTGTGCTGTGCAGCTGGGGAGGCTTAGAGCATCAGTCCCTGGTCACAACCAGGGGAGTGCTTGCCACGGTGTACTGGCAGCCATTCTTGCTGCAGTGCAGGTTACCAGTGTGAGGAACAGCCCCGCGGCAAGGCATTGCAAAAGCTGACCTTGGGGTTAAAAGGTTAACCAACAGAGCAAGGGTCTGTAGCCTAACTGTGCCCAGGGCCAAAGCAAACACAGGAAAAGTTTCATCCTTTGAGCCTTCTCTTTGCCATTTTCTTTTGCTTTTTTGATGGCAGCTGTTTGCAGATTTGTCAGCGATCCTGAAGTACCATTTTCAAAAGATACACCTCCAAACATTGAGGCTTGTGCTTGCTGATTTCCAGTGTCTCCTCCTCCATTTGCCGCCAGGTGCTCCTAAACACACAGAATTTGGATAACATCTTTCTAAAACCCAAGGACATATCTGGAAAAAGTATCCTGGAAAGACTCCCCAAAAAGCTATTCAGTTCAGAGGGTGCAGGACACTGAGCAGCCAGACGCTGCGGAGAGGGCAGGACACCGTACCCCTATGGCGCCTGTATGTGCAGCAGGAGTAGCCCAGGAGTAGCCCAGGTTACTCTCCTGTGAAACACAGCATTTTGGCACCACGGCCCTGAGGGCAGTACAGAGCAACTCCATTCCTTCTATTGTAAGCAGTGGAGCAAAGTGAAGAAAACAGGAGCCAAGTACTGCAAGCTAAGGTGAGGACTTCACATGCCTGTCAGATGAAAGCTGGCCCAAAGGTTTTCAGTGCCTTTCAAAGAGTAATTCAGCCTGCTGCCTTAACTGGAATGGCAACATCTCTGCAGGCTCACACAGAGGATGAGGCAGGTTACAACCTTCTGAGTCAAGAGCACTGCTGTATTGCAGCTTTTAGCACAAATTTATTTTGTTTGACCATTTCTGGTATAATATCAGCACAATGTCCCAGCTCAAAGTGTCATTACCTAAAGGAAATTTTTTTGTTGCTCTCCTGGTCCTGAGGCTGAAATCAGCATTATTGTCAAGGATCATAAAGTACTCTGAGCTTATCACAGCTAATCTCAATGATAGTTTTTTACCATTTGTTTTAATGGGTAACTTGTCCTGGTACACACAAGCTTTATTCTCATTTCCAGGGACACTACCAACAGAAACCAACAAATCTTTCCACCCTATCTTATGTGTTCTTTTCTGATCCATTATGCCTCCATGAAACCTCTTTCACCACATTTTTTCTTTACAGAAATGCTGCTATTCACTCTCTGCTTTGTTCCAAGCTATAACCATGGACATTTGTTACTGGATATATAATTTTATGTTTCAGGCTCCACCTACCAAAAATTGCTGCACCAACATCTTGTCCTCTGTTCATAAAATAATTATCACTTTTAGCAATAATGAACCTCATCAAGGTCTTCTCTTCTCATTTTCCTTTATGAACAAGTTTTCCTATTGCCAGAGTTAAAGGAACTCAGAAAGAGAGAAGGCAGCACCATCAGTCTAGCACAACACTGCTGAGAGTGACTTTTAAAAGAAGATCATTGGTACAAGTGACCTGCCAAATATTCATAGACTCATAGAATGGTTTAGGTTGGAAGGGACCTCAAAGCTCATCCAGTTCCAACCCCCCTGTGCCATAGGCAGGGACACCTCCCACTAGTACAGGTCACTCAAGGCCTCATCCAACCTGGTCCTGAACACCTCCAGGGAGGTTGTGGAGCACAGAAGCACCCAAAGTGATCAAAGATCACATTGGATGATTCTGTGCTCCACA
>WBNM01034644.1:0-23504 GCA_013399055.1 Ramphastos sulfuratus | reverse complement strand
AAGAGACCTCAAAGATCATCAAGTCCAACCCATCACCACAGACCTCAAGACTAGACCATGGTGGGCTCCTCTGGACTGGCTCCAACACTTCCATGTCCTGCTCGTACTGGGGGCTTCATCTCTAATGATCAGAAAACAAGAGGTTGTGTAACTGGGGATCAACCCAATCTTTCTTAAATTGCTAATGGAGTGATTGTGATCTAAAATAAAAAAACTGGATACTGCTATCTCTGTTGATCTGTCTACTCAGCCTGAAAAGGACATTTTTAGGCTTAATACCACATAAAGAGCAAAGTCTGAGCATCTTCGTGGCCTCCTCTGGACTGGCTCCAACTGAACCAATTCAGCTGAACCTTGAATGGGACCAGGTGTCTTGCTTTAAGATTAAGAGAGTGGTTATCATACATTTAAAAGCATGTTAGATGTTATAATTAGCAATTAACATTTTTTCTGAGTTCAGAAGAAAAATTTCAGTTTGGCTCTGCATTGCGAAGTTCCGAGGTCTTACAGTAAAATGCCTATTTTCAAATATTTAATGGCCAGGAACATAATCTTTGTAACAACATCTAGCAGGTCATACACTTCAGCAATCTCTTTGTGACAACAGTTGGTGCCAAGCATTGACAAGAAAGATGGAAGGAACATTGTAGTGAATACATGCAGCAGGAAGCTCTCCAAAATTTGTCCCCAGCTCATACAATGACACAGGTGGACCTCTGCTCATTTCAATTTCTTTCCTAAAAGCAAGGCAGTAACATTTTCACAGTATCACAGTATAGCAAGGTTGGAAGAGACCTCAAAGATCATCAAGTCCAACCCACTACCACAGACCTCAAGACTAGACCATGGCACTCCTTAGGGTACCTGGGATTGCCTCTCTCCTCCACTGTGCACGTTCCCACAGATGGTCTTTCAGAGTCAGTGCCACTGCTGACACTTGGCTGTCACTGCATTTGGTCTTCAGCTAAACTCCCCAGCAGTGAAGGACCTCTCACTTCTGGCCTTCAGATCAAAGTAGTGAGTTGAGTTTACTGCATTTTAAACCACATGACCACAGCTGCAAAATATTTTGTAACATAATAGTTAGCTTTTGTAGAGCTGCTACTTAATATTATTCTCTCTCTCTGATTAATTAAACTTCTTCAGGCAATTTTGATGTTAGGAATTAGCTTCTCTACAGTAGAAATGGACCAATTCAATACTTCTTCCCACGACGACATGCGCATGAGACAATCATTTCCAGAACAACAATCATAGAATCATAGAATTGTTTAGGTTGGAAGGGACCTCAAAGATCATCCAGTTCCAACCCCCTGCCGTAGGCAGGGACACCTCCCACTAGCACAGGTCACTCAAGGCCTCCTCCAACCTGGCCTTGAACACCTCCAGGGACGGAGCAGCCACAACCTCCCTGGGCGACCTGTGCCAGTGTCTCACCACCCTCACTGCAAAGAACTTCCTCCTAACATCCAGTCTAAATCTCCCCTCTGCCAGTTTAAACCCATTGCCCCTTGTTCTGTCATTGCAAGACCTTGTCAATAGACCCTCCCCAGCCTTCCTGTAGCCCCCTTCAGATACTGGAAGGCTACTATAAGGTCTCCTGGAAGCCTTCTCTTCTCCAGGCTGAAGAGATCCAACTCTCATAGCCTATCCTTATAGCAGAGCTGCTCCAGCCCTCTGAGCATCTTGGTGGCCCTAAATGATCTTCCTGATGTTGTGGTTATTTGATGGATCAGTTCTAGAATCAAGGATGTCATTAGAGTGCTTGGCCAGACTGACAAAGACCGACACTGAGAACTTGATACTTCATTGAAATTCACAGAACAGGCATCTAAGTTCTTTTCAGAATCCTAGCTGATATTTTTATGCTATTGCTATGTTACTTGAAGGAAAACAAAGATTAAACCCAACGCTTCACAATAAGCTTAGTGTTATAACTTCTCTGCCCTGGGACCTTTTCCACGCAGCTGTAATTCTGGCATCCAGTGAGACGAGTGTACAACTTACAGTCCTTGTACCCAGGCTGTAAAATGTAGGAGAAAGCAATCTCAGACAACCCCCAAAACCCAGAGGAACAATAGGCACTCAAGGAAAAGGCAAAAACACAGAAATACAAAGAGTGAAGTTGTGTTTACTTAATGAGTGCTCCTGATGGGGCAGAGAGCCAAAACCACCACTGCCATGTCTGTGGTTCTGACTTTTTAATTGTCTGCCTGTTCCTTTGGGAAGCCTTACTCGGGCAGCCAGTAGGTTTCTGCAAGCTAGATGAAGTGGTTGTGCATGTACTTCAGATTGCATTTGTAACTGTCTTCATTTCTTACTTGTTTTCTGATCCACTTTGGGCTGCTATAATGCGATGTCACAAAACACTGAAGTAAGTGCACATTAGAACCTACATATTCAGTTAGGCTACATGGAAACACTGAAACCTCCAGGGCAGAGAAAAGCTCTTGAGAAAGGGAAGAAAACAGGCAGACATTCAGGATGCAGCTGACTCCCAAGGACCAGTTTCATGAAAGAAAGTATCCAGGTAACAACAAGAGATGGTGACCTGAAAAAATAGAACATCCAGGTAGAGGGAATTATACAGGAATCTCAGAGGTGGAGAGCAGAGAGGATCTGCAGGCACAAGCACCTAATAGCAAGTGTTTAAGAAATCTCAGCATCCCCAGAGAACTTGTACACATGAGTCTGAAGGACACTTAAGAAGGAATTGGTGTAATGTCCAAGGGGAGACTTGCAATTGGCTGAATTTACTAAACATTGCATCACAAATTTATAGGTATCATTTAAGTATAGGATATTGTGTTGGCTGCTTATTTATTTTATTTTAAACAAACAAACAAACAAACAATACACTCACAAAGTTCTTATTCCTGAATTTGTTACCACTGACATTACTCAAAGCAACCTTCAGGTAACAACTGCACTTAGTCTTGGACACCTGATAGAATCATTGCCAAGTGCGTGAAGAACTGAGTAACTACTGATAATTTTTCTGCAGATTTTACTAGTTTACTTCAGGGTTTTTCTCCAGTGGCCGGCAGTGGCTGGTACTGGCTATAGTAACCCTGATGGGTACTTTCCTGGCATTCCTAGCCCACAGGATGTTCTGACTTGATGTAACCTATCAGTTAGCTTAGTGCAGTCGCATCAGGCAAGCCAGGGTTATAAATGTTTCCCTCATTAAACTCTAACCAGCTGGTTTTTGTAACTCCTCTAATTTCACTACGTTCCCCACGTTTTCCTCTACTCATTAACCATGATTCTAATAATCACACATCCCCTCGTGGCAGCTTGCCCTTCTTAACTCTCCTGTCATGCCTTCTGCTACCTGTGGTTTTCCTCCCCTGGCCAATCTCACTGGCCCAGTTGAGAGCAAACAATGAGTAGTGATGAGAGAAGGAAGTAGTGTTCCAGAGAGAAAAGTAAACAATATTAAGCAAGCAGCAGTGAGTTCTGAATTGAGATAGGCAAACTTAGGATTCTGCAAATTTACAGAGCTGCTCAAAATTTCTACCTAAAGAATTGCACATCAAGGGGACAAGGAAAGGGAATCAGACTGCACATGAAGTGTTTGAAATAGATTTAAGAACACCAAAGTACCTGAAAAGTTCAATAGAAAAGATATGGGAGCTGAAGTAGATAAAGAAGGAGAGGATTGATGCAAGAGGGGGGGAGCGATGGAGGTCTCTTTCTTCAAACAAAGTTTGAAAGCATCTGAGAGCATATGAGTGTCATCGCCCCGATACTGTGCTTACTGACCCTGTCTGTCTCCTCAAATGTTTCATTTAAAAATATAAATAAATCTAATAAATTATTATTAGAGTCATGGCAAGAAGCTGAAAAGATGTCCAATTCCACACAATAACCCAGCTAGTGAACCTCCCAGAGACATATGACAGAGAAATGGAAAATCCTCTGGGTGAACATGGAAACTTGAGATGTGTCACAGGGAGGATAAAATCCCTGGGGAAGCACTCAGCAATGAGCAGCAGATATTTTGCCTTTGACAAAGAAGCAAGGGATAGACTGCAGATGATTAGCAATAGTAGTCAGAACAGTAACAAACTGAAAAGCTGAGAAAGAGTTAAGTGGCAGGGATAAAAAAGAGCTCCAAGAAGACAAAGCCATCTAATCTGTACTGCAAGTAAAACCAGCAGTAACCATGGTGCCTTCTGATTACTGGACACAGGGTAGTATATTAAATCCAATCAGTGGATGACAATCCTCAGAGGAGGTGAAATTAGCTTTTCTTGAGGAGCTCAGTGAACCTTTCAAGTGCTGAACAGTAATGTGGAAAGCAGAGCAGCATTGCTAAAGATTCCTCATTGTGTGTGCTGCTGTGTGCAGGACAGGGGACTCAGAGACTTGGAATTCAATGACCTCCAAACCAGACAAAAGGAAAGACCTACAGGTGGTTTTCAAGCCCAATAAACAGGCATCAAATGCAATTTTAGCTAGTTAGGAGGTGGGAACATCTGATTTTGGGAGACTGCTGAGCAGAGAGGCAATGCTGTTACCCCTTCAGAGATCCCAAAGAGCCCATGTAGGGTTAGTTTGTTACAACCTAGAAGGCAGCAAAGATTGGTGGATGAGAACAACCCTGAGTGAAAGATCTTGCTCCTGACATGGCTGAAAAAGGAGTCACCTTTACTTCCAAGTCCCTTCCTTCCTCTAATCCTATTCTATGTTTTTATCTTTCTTTCTTTTTTCCTCCTCCCTTTTTATTTTTTTTTCTTAAGTTTCTCTTTTCAGATAAAGTTCTAATAAAAACAGATCTATAAAAGTTACTTGGTCTTGTTGGAAAGCTGACAAAGCTACCTTAAAGCTCAAACTTGGTTTAAGGCATTACATTAGTACCTCACGCTAGAAATGTTCACCTGCTAGCTAACATTAAAAAGAGAAGTTATCATTCTTCATTAAATAAATTAATGTGTTAATCTTCTTACCTCTGTACCTGACTTTGAACTGTATCACTTGCAGCAGAACTATCCTGGGAGAATGCCAGATAAAAGTTCCCAAGATGCCAGTAGCTGGAGGCTCCATCATCGTGTGATGCAAGAGAGTTCTCTCACTCCATTTTCCCTGACACTTTCCTCAGATGCAATTATTCCACTGAATGCCTCCACTTGTGCAAAGGGAGGGAGTTAGCTGTGGTTCAGCCAAATTCTAGCACGTGCAGTGCTTCTGGGCAGGCTGCAGTGCTGCCAACATGTGCGCCGGTTCCTATTTTCCCCTTGGGTACTGCAGACACTGTAGGATGGAACTCAGATGTGCAATGAAAGAGCCTCAACACAAGGTTGCCTGAGAGGATGAAGGACAGTGCTGTCCCTCAAGCTTCCTCTGCAAAGAGGTGCCTACGTTTGCTCCTTTCCCATGCCACCCCTACCCCTGCTTGTGCCGGAGGAGCCTTCTTTAGATTCACTTGCTGAGGAGATCTTGGCAAGTGCTGCTGTGTGGTCTGCAACATTCCCCTCTTCCTGTGATTGATGAGGAAGCAAATTCTGTATTTGGAGTGCAGATTTAAGTGACTTAATATTGTCCCAGAATCCAAGGAGATATAATGTCATTTTCTGCACTGCAGAGTCTGAATAATCTGTTTCTAATTAAATAAGACTCCGACTTATTTTCATGCTCCTTGCAGTGTCTCTTGTGCTACACTGGACAAGGGTTACTTTTGTTTACCTTTTACACTACATTTTGTCAATAAGTAAACAATGCAAAGAACAAAATTAATGGAGAGGAAATACTTCTTGTTCTACATTCTTGGTACAGAAGTATGGCTCCCTGAGACTGCTGTAGGTAAGTGCTGGTTTAATGAACACAGCACTTGGCACTGGACAAGAGCCATCTGCTGGCACTGGAGCAGCAGACACAGAATCACAGAATGCCAGGGGCTGGAAGGCACCTCTAAAGCTCATCCAGTCCAACCTCCCTGCCAGGGCAGCATCACCTATATCAGATCACGCAGGGACACATCCAGGTGGGTTCCGGCTTAGCAGTATCTGTAAGCAGTGCAAGTAGAATCTGCAAACATATCAGTGGTGCCAGTCAAGTGCTCTCAGAGTCGTGACTGCAAAATGAGTCACACAAAGCTAAGCAACTAAATGAAAAGAATAGGAAGCTGAGAACATCAAGCCAACAAAGTTGACAAACATTTGAGGAATATTTGTATTTTTCACTACCTACCACTTAATACTCTTCAGAGAAAGGGATTTACACTTAATCTTGTAATGTTTAACTATTTAAACAGCTTGTTTTCCTAGAATTATGTGTACCTAAGGCTTTTTTAAAGCTAATTTTCTCATCAATAAGTTTGATGTTTTTGTTTCTTTCTCACTAAACTCCTGAGTTCCTTAATATCACTGCATCTTTAAGCTGCCTGAGCTGAAACATTAATGTTTTCCTTAGCATAGCTTGAAAACATGCAGGTAAAAATATCATACTATGCCCATGGGACTTAAATGCATTCAAGCAGAAGGTAGTTTAAAAAGTTTTGTCAGGGTATTTAGAAGTGTGAGGCAGCCTCTCTGTGAAGCAGAGAAGCTGGGATGCCTGCTGCAGCGTTTGATGAAGCACAAAGGCAGAGTAAGTCTCAGATGGAGCATTACAGTCTTACATATGCAAAAATGTAAGGTTTAGGTGTGCCCTCTCCATCTGCTACATCTCTGCCTCCTATGCTGTAGTCAGCAGCCACATCACCTGACCAGATGATAGATTGTCAAATGTTCACTGGCAAAGGTTTAACACCAAGAGGGAACTGGACTTGCTTGACCGCAAGTTTCCTTCTCCAACCACAGAAACCATAAACACCTTTTACTGAAGAGGGCCGGAGCGTGATTACAGCTACAACAGCTTACCCTTACCTGTCCAATACAATCCCCTTCTTCGTGTTACCTCTACCTCAGAAACAAAATAGGGCAAACAGACTGTAGCCAGGTACAAATTTCTCCCAGAGACAAGACACATTAGTTAGTGCCTTAGTTCTTCTGCAGATACACCATTAGGAAACAGGAGGCTCTTCACTAAGGGAAGTCAAGGAACCATGCCTGTGGATTTCAAGATCCTGAAGATCCTTCAGCCTCCATGCAGTTGATGTAGCAGTGTTCTCCAAATTGGAAAGCAGCTGTCCTGCCCCTGTGTCCAAAAATACATTGCAGCCAAGAAAGTGAAAAGCAGACACCCGCATGGAAGTCTGAAAGAGCAGCAGATGAGCCCTGCTTGGCCAGGCTCAGGCTCCTTCTGCTAGAAAAATCCCCTAGAAGCAAGGCCCCTCCCCATCTGTGCCTCCCTCATTTTAAAGGAGCTGAAATGAAAAACACTAATTGTGCAAATGCAATGTGCTCAGAGGATGAATGGATCCACTGCTTTATCCTTCAAGCACTGCAGTGTGCAGTGACACTGCTATTCACATAGCTGGAGCAATGAAAAGTTGGTTTGGGTATCCTGTGAGAAGAGCAGCAGCTTGGTGCAGACTCAAAAAACACTTCAGCTGACCCTCACAGACTGACAGCCCTGGGAGGTTCTCTGACTGCACACTCGCATCACTTCCCATAGGTCATCACATTTCACCAGACTGCCCCTGAGCTGAGGTCAGAAACTTGCATTTCAGCTTAAGTGCATCTTTAAGGGTAGAATCCAATTTTTAGCTGAAAAGCAGGAAAAAGAATGAGAGTTTGGTAGGTGAATGGTAACAATATGAGGTTTCTCAGTCCGTAATGTATTGCTAGCCACCAGCGGCTCAGTGACCCCTGTGAAACACAATAATGATATCAAGGTACAGAACAAAATCTATCTTAATTTCAACTAATTGGCATCCCTGGTGGCACTTTCAGAGGAAGTGATAAGAGCAGAAAATGAGCTACACTTTCATTCCTACGAGGGAGCCTTTTCAATTTAAAGTTGAAGGTGTTTTGGAAGTCACACCTGCCTTGGTGGCATTGCAGTGTCTGTTCTTTTGGAACACACAGAACTTGGGTTTTTGTTATTTCTAAATGGGAAAAAGTCCAGAAAACAGGGAATATATCAATTCATTATACAAATACATGCAATATACAAAGTCATGGCTGGCCATTAGAGAAGGTAGAACAGTTCTTCCTCCGTACCCTCACCTAGACCCTCTGTATGTAAAACAAACTCTTCACCTGCTGCCTTCGCTGTTCCAGGGAATGCTGACAGGCATGCCAGTGTTTGTACTGGCTGTGGTTAACTCCAGTTAGGTCTTTAGTATACTGGAGCACATTCACTTGTGATTTTATTATTACATTATTAGGTTTCAGATTAGCGGCTCATCATAATTATTCAAGAACAATGTGTTGATGGCTTTAATGGGCCATCAACGAAGCTTGAAGCTGGCATTCAGTCCTGCTGTGGCATTACTCAGTACTCCATAGTGAATGGTTTGCAGAACTGTAAAGCTGGGCAGGGCAAATACTCTGCTAAGGCAGCTTTTTGCAGCTTCTCAGGGTTGTTGTCTATGTGTTCTGGAGGGCTGCCTTTCACACCCCTACTGTTTCCTGGAGGGGTTGGGGACTTCAGCGGTAGTTTTTCACTTGTCTGCAACCAGAATTTTTGAAAACTCCACTGGTTTAGATAATTATCATAAAACTAGAAAAGCTATAGGAAGAAAATATGACTTTTTGTAATGGAAAGGATTTGTTAACACTTTGTAAAAGAAAGTATGAAAAGGACACTCCTTGTGTCTTTGTGAAAGTGAGAACAGATGTAATGGGAGGATGAAAAACGAATCCACCTTCTACTGCTTTCAACTCTTGGTGAATGGCAAGACACCAAGTAAGAGTGTAAAGCCTGTACTGGAAGCTTGTGTCAGTCATGTGCTCTCATTTGCAGATAGGTGGTTCTGAAAGCATAAAATAAAATACTCCACTAAATCTGTGATTTTCCTCACAGCAAAGAGCACCACTGCTGCATCAGCATACATCTGTGCACCTTTATGGAGCTTACCTGCATGTGTGTATTTTGCTGTTACTCTGATGACACCAGAACAAGTAAATGCCGTGTTCAAGTGCGTTGGGACTTGCCGTGAGCAGTGCCAATGCAAACTTTCTTTTCTCTGCAGCTCACTTTCCAGGAGAAGCAATGCAGCAGGAAATAGCATTGTCACTTGTATCACCAGCTCCTGAGCGTATTCTGGGATGGGAGGAAGGAAAGAGAATGATTTTTAAGAAACCATTTTCATCACAAACATGAAGCAAAGTAACTTTACCTGGGACAAGTCTTAAAAAATGACAACTGTTTTAGAGGTAGTCTGTGATGTAACACAAGGACGAGTGCTGCAGGAGGAGAAGGTAAGGATCTGGGCTAGTTCAGGATGATTTTCCAGGTGATTTTCCAGTGAGCTGCTGCCAGGAGACACAAAGTCACCTGTCAGTGTCCTCAGCGCCTTACACACAGCTCTCATCACGTCCTTTACACTCAGCTGAACAGGCCTGTAAGCAATCACAGGCTGATCTCTCCATGCACTGTTTCTCATATTCATGCTCCTTCTCTAACTTGCAAAACCTTTTCTGGGTGGCAGCCTTGCTCTGTGGGTACAAATTCAAACTAGAGTGCCCTTTTGAGATCAGCACGGATGAAGGCAGTGTGTGTGATTCCTCACAGCTAATGAAGCCTTTTCCGTCACAAGAGCGTACACTGATCAGATCCAGAGGGTTTGACCTCCCTGGCAACACCACAGAGGCAGTTTGCTACAATTCCTGATACAAAACCCTGAGATAATCTGGTGCCCACACATGAGCTTTAGCTTTTTCTAAGATTTGCTTGCTGTTTTGTATCTTTCTTGGACAGACAGAAATCTTTGTTCTTGTTTATTGGCTACAAGTTTGACACTTCATCTGTATTCGTCTCTAGGAACCGAGCAGCTGGCTTTATGTATGAGTCAGGCTGCACTGCCTTCAGTGAGTACTAAATTTCAAAACCTTGATTTAATATTTTGAGAAGCAGAGATATAAAACCTGAATATGAGGTGATAACAAGTGATAGTCATCGTGTTATCTTAGTGCAGTGAATTGAAGATGTTCCAGAGCCAATCTGATAACATGAGAAACAATTGCTTGGCAGCAGGGGGAAATTGTATGAGATCATCTGAAAGAACAGCACAAAAATAATCACAGAATTGCTAGTTTGGATAAAAGCTGCAGCTTTGCTTTGATGTTATTCGTAACCCTTTTTACTTTTTACTTTATTCATGACCTTTTTTACTTCTCGGTGCTCAGGTACTGCAATTAAAGTGTGACAGTCCCCAGTGCTCCAGCACACTGACCTGCAGATCCTCGGTGAGCTCATGGCTGTCTCCTGATGGCTCTTCTGAAGACGTTTTAAAGAAAAAAATGGCATCATGGGGTAAAACCTGTAACATTAACTCTTGAGTCAGCAACCCTGGGAAGAAGTTGTGCCAAGGGAGGTCTAGGCTGGATATTAGGAGGAAGTTCTTCACAGTAAGAGTGACTGGCATTAGAATAGGCTGCCCAGGGAGGTGGTGGAGTCGCCTTCCCTGCAGGTGCTCAAGAAAAGCCTGGATGGGGCACTTAGTGCCATGGTCTGGTTGATTGGCTAGGGCTGGGTGCTAGGTTGAGCTGGATGAGCTTGGAGGTCTCTTCCAACCCGGCTGATTCTCTGATTCTATGAAACTGGGATAGATCATAAAAATTGTGACAAGCTGGTGATGGGAAAAGATGGTCTAGAACAAATGTTTGTGTACCAGATTGTTTCCATGCCATAGTTGGAATGTATGTGAAGGGGTTGTGCTGGGATGTTTAACTACTGCTGTTACTCCAAGAGCACAGCACATGCTATGTAGTATGCACATCACATCCCACTGAATGCTGACTACAAATGATTACAGGGCTGCAGGAAGCACATCTGCAAAGTTGTTTGTTGTTGCTGTTTTTACCAGGCAAAACTGAGATGCAATTGAGAAAGAGAAAAGCTCTATACCAAGGTCAGATAATACTCTTTACTTCATGCAGGTAGATGACTACAACAAAGAGAAGGAGAGCGGTCTTTCAGGTAGGAGATATGATCGGGTCACCATTATCAACATTTAAGATGAATAATGTAAAAGTTGTATGTATATAGGAAAAGGACATTGAATGTGTGGTACCCTGTGAGCACAGCCTGGAGCCTTGATTTAATGAGTAAATCAATGAAAGGGGTACACAGAGTGACACTCAGAGTGCTCCAGAACCTGGAGAGTGCATAGCAGAGAAAGACAGCAAATGTGTTCATGTGAATGAGCACTCTCTGGAGGAGTGGAAGAGTCCTCAGACCTCTAGGAAGAAAGCTTTTCTTACTATTTTTTACCTTCATATGCATCAATTAGAAAAATCTCTGAAGAGGCAGAGCCTGCATCTCCAACTCCCACACATCAGCCAGCTTTGCACAAGGCAAGCCTGGCGAGCCTGGTGGTTCGTACTCTAGTAGGGATGAACTAATTCAAAAGAGAACCAGTCTGAGAGGTGTAAGAAGCTCAGTGGTTTGCAGAACCTGTGTAGGACTATTCCTTCAGGACCCACCTTAAGATATGGCCATTAAAGTACATAAGAGAGATAGTATATATGGACCATTACAGCCTGATTAAGCCAGGAGGTTTTAACTCCAAACACAAAAACACAACCACATTCTTAATTATCTTGCACAGCACGACTGAATTAAAAAGAATTGTCTGAAGAGAGAAGAAGCTTCTTTCTTTTTTTTTTTCTTTTTTCTTTTCTTTTCTTTTTTTTTTTAAAATTTTTTCTTCCTTGCTTGTATTCATGAACTTGTGGTTGATTTGTGCTTTTGCTGACTAAAAAATGAACAAAATAAACAATGTTTACAAGAAATGGTGAGTAATGTATGAGCAGAAGAGAGAATTTCACCAAATAAACAGATATTTCTACAATAAAAGGACAGGGGGAAGAAAGTCTGAGTTACTGTTTGTTTAATCTATAATTCCTTTTGATGAAGCATTGCATCAGAATAGGCTGTCTTGATCTCTTGCAACCTGTAAGGAAATTTCTCTATCTAGGAAATTCAAAGAGATCAATCACTAATCTCTGTTGTCTGAACAGAAAGGAAAACTAAAAATGTTCAATATGTAGCATTCTTTTTAAAATGGTAGAAAGACAGGTAGAAAGACAGATAGAAATACAGACAGAAAGAAGGAGGAGGAGGAAGAGGAGGAAGGAAAGAAAGTGATGCTTGCATTTTGTGTTCTCAGAATCACTTTCTGTACATCTGTGTCAATATTTTGAACTGAAGTTTTGATTCCTGTCAAATGAAGTTCTCTATCTGCCTGCCCTCACACAAGGGTGTGCACAGAGGATACTGGACCAGAAATGGGAACAAAAGAATTTTTTTTTTTTACCATAACAAGTACCAAATCTACTCAGAGTCAAAAGTACTAAAGCCTAAGCTGTCAGTGAATACTCAGGTAGCTGACATGACACCCACAACTAGTAAAGGCACTTCTGAAATCTGGCCCAAACTGCCTACTGCTTACACCTTTGCAGGCTTTCTCTAGGACCAAAAGCAGTGGCTTGGGTAGCCTGAGAAAGAGTTCAGCGAGCAAAGCTGTCGTAGAGCTGCAGCCATAGGCGACAGCAAACCCTCACCATTCCTCTGCTACATCAACATCCCACAGCTACCATTGTGCTCCCCTGTCAGGGGTCTGTTAATCTTCATTCTCACTCCCCATCACAATTTAATTCTATGTCAAAACTGCAGCCCTCAGCAGGCTTCAGCTGCGTATGGATATGGATATTACTCTTGAGTGTTCCTCGTTGCCAAGTTGAGTATCTCCTGTTGCACTGAGACGTGCAACAGCATTGCTGGGCTGGGTGCTGCACAAGGCTGTGCTTCCCCTTCTGCCCTGCAGGATGTTTGCTCCTATTCCTCGCCTTCGCCAAGCAGTCACGATCTGGGGGCAAGGTAGCTTTGTCAGAGTCTTCAAAGAAACACAGCAAAACGTTGATCTGCCTCATTGGCTACTTGGGCATTGGAGAAAAACAGCCCTGCCAAAAGAACTCCTCGATGTATTCTCTACAACAATGAAGAAGGCCCTTGGTTAAAATAGACTTTGCAGTAGTGATAAGCAGTGCTGGTGTGCAGCCCAGCTCAGCTCTGAGCTGTGCAAGAGGCTCAGACACCAGGGCAGGCACCGGTCCGGTGTCGTACAGCGGGAGGGGAGGCACTTGGAAAGGAGAGGCTCATTCTGATGCATCTCATGCTGCGTTGTGTAAGAATGCGTCGAAGTCTTTGTGACTTCCCAGGGTAGTAAATTTTCATCCTGCTGACAACAGGAGTAATTGCTGTGTGCAGAATAAAATTACCTGTTTAAAAGTTTATGTCCTATTTTTATGAGCTGTGCTTCCTTATTTCTTGGTTTAGCTTTCAAAGGCCATCATTACTGCTAACACTCCTGATGACAGCTACCTTTGTGTGAAAGCATAGAATATATTGCAAATCAACATCTTGCTGGGGACAGGGAAATAATATCAGCTCCTCAGTACTAGAAGTGATATAGTTCACATTGTCCCTTCTCCTGATTGCTGAGGATATAAAACTCTTTTGGTGTTTTGGAGATGACTACACTGAAATTTCTGCAAAGGGGCTCAGGGTCCTCTTGTCAGAGGATGTTATGCCAGCTCTCCACTGCAGGACAAATTCAGCAACGAGAAGAAGGCCTTCATTAATAAACAAAGTCTCCACATAGGCACAGTCACAGCTACCTCTGCTTACGCTAAAACTGTGGTTGAAGAATAAAATTACAACCCTACACTCCAGGTGGCTTTGTGAAAATTAAAATATACATAGCATTATGTTCTGTAAGCAGTGGCTTGAACAGAGCTGACTAAAGCCTTTTCCTCTCCTTTAAACCCACTAAAAATTGTGTGCATTTCCTCAGCTGCTGGGGCTTGTTTTCATAACAGACAATACAGCAAAGGCCCTGTATCAGCTCAGACTTCCCTTGAATTCTGCAATCTGCTCTGCTTTCCATACATCAGCTGTGGCAGTTCTGCTGTGTGCCCAGGTTTACTAGCAGGAAAATGCAAAGTGGGAGAAGGAGAAGCCCACTGCACACCTAGGGACAGCCTCGTGCACATCAGCCTTCATTACAGCACAGGGGTGTGGCTGTGAGTCGCCACCCAAGACTTGCCATAGAGCTTTGTAACCACTTTGTGTAAACCTAACACACTGCTTTCAACATGCAAGCACCACGCAAAAGTATGTGCGCTTCACTTACCACAGCCAGGGTGCCCTGGAGTCCGTGACGGTGCGCCTGCTGCAGCCAGCACCTCGAGCCTGCTTGTTAAGGTCACTTTACACATTCGCATCTTTGTATTTATTTCTGAAAAGAAAAAAAAAAGAGAGAGGGAGAAACAGTAATTTTTCTTCCAAGCTCAGCTTACATTAGCAACAACATTTATACTGAAATTGGTGCCTTTCTGTTCAAGTCAATTGTAAAGATATTTGCTTCATCGATGGACAAATTATTGGCAAACTTCCCCCAATACTGGTTCAGAAGAATTCAGATTGTTTGCTGATCTATGATCATTTATATTACAAAGTGAAGATGTTATGCTTATGTGATATTTATGTTTTTTTTAATGCTTCTACAAAACATAAATTTCAGAGCTGTTGTTTCCATAAAGGCTGAACCAGCAATATGTGCTCTTAAATAACAGCTGAGAAGCCTTTATACTTTTTTATCTAATTCAGTTTAATTTTTCAGGGAAAAAAAAGAACAACAACCCCACAAACCACAGAAAGTCTTACTTGCAGGAAATGGGAAGGAAAAAAAGAGTATGTATTTTGTTAGTGTCTTGACTTCAGAAAGAAAAAGTTTTTTGTGCTGTGCATCAATACCTGTTTACTATCTCAGAAAAACCACAGGTAGCCAGGAAAACAAAGTCCCTGTGATCTTCCATTCCTGATGCTGCTGCTAATAGCAGTTACTATTTTGCCTTGTCCTTTCCTCCATGCACCATACATCGCCAGAATGTATCTTGAAACATAGGACATGATTCATTTCATCAGAGGTCAACAAGAGATGGAGCTTTGTCTGAACCCACAAGAGCAAGTCACACAGCATAACTGCAGCATTCACTACCCAGAAAAGAGAGCCAGCAGACGCTAAAGGAGAAACCTGTTTGGAGGTAATCCAAAATCTGTGACTGTCTCACCTATACTGTGTGGAGAAAGAGCAAAGGCAATGGCTGGGGAGGGAAGCTTAAATCTGTTTCTGTGAGGCTAGCACACAACCCTGAAAGGGTTGCAGGGGGTATCAGGGTTGTCTGCTTCCTCTCAGCAGCTACACACATCTCTGCAGAGAAAGTTTCTGTCTAACTGATGGTTTATACAAACACACCTCTCCTGAAACTAGCAATGGGGGTGCTCTGCTGGGTGGACAGTTCACTTGAAGAATAACAAACTTTCTTGCTGTATGGACATCGATCATAGAGATTTAATCTCTGCAAATCTCTGGTTCACAGGGAATGCCTCAGGGAGCGCCAAGCCCACACATTCCCCAGGGCACTGCTGTGCAACTTGTGGTCATGTCAGAGCTCTCACTGCCATCTCCACATTATGATGTATCTCAAGAAAAACAGCAAATGGGGCATGAGGCTGAGAGCTTCAGATCTGCTCCCTGGATTGTGCGTGCTGCTTGAACTCCTCCGTAACCAAGTCAGAAACTCACACATCCTGGAGCATTTTGGGTTGCCCACCACAGCAGCTGGGCTACTGTTCTCCTGTCAGTCATTCATTTTCTCACATATTCTCTTTATGTCACTGTATCTCAGGTAACCCTGCCTGTACTAATGTAAGTACAGCACAGTTGTCATGATACAGTCAGAATTTGGCATTTTGCTTTTTGCTGTCGTAAACTGGGGACTTCAGTTTACATTTGTTCTGATTTCTTCTCTCTCAGGCAAGGCAGCATGGCAATACATTTGGCTTGAGGGTAAGAATGAGGTCGTCCTTCATTTTGAGGGCATTCAGCTTCACTTACACAGCCTGGTACGGGATGGGGCACTTGGCAGACAAGCACCACGATCACTCTGCCACCAGAGTATTGCTGGGAGCTACAGCAAACTGATACTGCTGACAGCAGCTCGACAGTGCTCCTGCTCCAGAGTCTGAGAGGTTCCTTGCTCTTAAACGTGTCCTTATTCAGCTGTACCCTTTTAACTCAAAAGGTCATTGCTGGGTTTATGCTCTGGTTGAGTGCAAAGATACCATCTGAAGTTGTATTTCTCTCCTGAATGATATGAATGCTCTTCCCCTGCCATATAAATGCTTTGATGTTGTGTTCACCTGAAACAGCTGCAGTGTTTTGGGAAGTGTCATCTTTTACTGGCTGTTCCAGCCAGCAGGAGTGGCACTGTCATTCTTTCGTGGCTCATGAGAGCCTTTAGCTTGCACACACAGCCTCCCTTACTCACATAGTATCTTTATGTACTCTGGGAAAAAAAAAAAAAAAAAAATAAATGGCAGCAACATTTGCTTTCTAATAACATACAGGACAAATACTTCAAAGTCAGCTATGTGTGAAAGAAACATACAGGAAGAGACCTTAAATACAGGCTGCTGACAGACGATGAACCAAAACTGCCTTTCATGTACCCTGAAGAGAAAACTTTGTAATCAGCTATGCCATCAGTAGTGACAGTATGTTCACTAAAATCATTACAGCAAAGTGTTGTAAGACTTGGAATTATCTGACAGAGTAGAGAATATTCATTTATTCATGAAGTAAAACTGAAAAGCTTCTGTGTAGTGTTAGGCTGCTCTTTAATTAGAAAGCCAGAGAAGTAATACATTAGTTAAACTTGGCCTGAATAGGAAGTTAATTATTTAAAAGAACAGAAAAAAGCAGAACCTCTCTCTAGGAAGAACAAATAGGTTAATCTCAGGTATTCATTCTTAAAAGGCTGTCAAGAATCATTGTGCCAGACTTAAACTCAGCGAGAAGACACTTGTTAAGCAGAATAAAATAGAAAGGGTATTGGATTCATTGTAACAGTGAGAGCAGGCATACAAATGACTGCTCAAATCTAATTCTTGCTCAAGTGCAGTGAAGAATTTCTAATCTCCAGCAGTGGTAAAACAGCAGCAGGCAGCAGAAGACCTGAAAAAAAATGAGCCCTCCACAGGTCCAGCTGAGCAGGACCAGCCTCCAGGAATGAGGTTAAGAGTTTCCTAACATCCCTTCAGTTTTTGCTTCAGAACTGGTTTTAACAAAGCTCTTCAAGACGCTCTGCAGACATCTGCTGGATATGCCTCTAAGTAACTGTTGACCAGAGGTAGTTTTCAGCTGAGCTAAAAGCATCTGAACTCTTCCCTTCCAGGGAGGGGTTTGACAGTCATTGGAGATTTTGCTCAGGTAAGGGCTGCCTGCCATTCCTGATAATTTTTATACACAACTTTATTTAGATTTATTATCAATGGCTAATTCCCAAACACTGGGGGATGCTGCAGTTCATTATTGTCTGTGAAGAAAGTTCTATCCCAAAGAGAAGTTGTTCTAAACCTGAAGACATCTAAGACTCAAAGGTCGGGACTGTAGTTGCGTATACATTGTCGTAATTGTTGAGGTACTTTTGTGGCTAGAAGAAATCTGTATTTCTGAGGCTGCCACAGCTGTCACAGAACACAGTGCTCAGTGCACAGGAGAGTTTTCTCAAACACTTGTGTTTGTAATAGATGTAAGGAAAATTTGAAACCAAACAGCAAAAATCAATACAACTTTGCTTCCACTTGGACTTGTGACAATGTCCAAGCACGACTGTGTTCTGGCAGGCTCTAGTAGAAGGTTGCACACCCCAGAGTGCATCATCACATCTAACAGAAGCGAGCACTGAGTACATGTCTTTAAGACTTCCTTACAGCAGTTGCTGTTCCTTTCTCACTGGAGCCATTGGGCAGTTGGTTACAGTGCATGTACAGTACAGCAGAGAAAGGGAGGCACACTTGTGATGTTGCCTTAAGTTTAAAGGTAGGTAAATTTATATTCTATCTCCACTTTAAACATTCGCAAACTATTTTCCAACCTTGCTAGCTTCCAGAATCCCCTGGGGAACACCCAATCTATCTCGTGGCCGCGACGAGCAAATGACTGCTATTTACCAACTGACTCCAGGCTTCAGCTTTCCTGGCTACCATCTGGCCAAGGACACTGACACTGCTGGGATGACTGCACCTAACCAAAGCCTGTTACACAGGTAAACGACCTCCAGACAGCAGTTAATTCCACCAAAATCTTGTAGTACTTTCATAATATCTTGATGTTAAATACAGCATCAATGCCAACAACAAGCACTGCTGGAACCTATCATTGGGAGTGTTTTAGAATAACCTGGGCTCTTGTTGATGCAGCTGAGCATAAACCAAATGACAGGCACAGTTCTTGTAAAGCACTGGGCTTCAAGGACCTTCTGAGGAAAAAAATCAGGCTACATCAATGCACTCAAAACCAATATTGATAATCTAACAGAGGTTCTGATACAGACAAAGCTCTGTTTCATTCATGGAACCGAAGCATTCATTATTATATGCATTACACCATCCTTAGAGGTTCAAAAGATGTTTAGGACCTTGGTAAGTTACCACTTAATGAAGTAGGAGACTCTTTTCTAAATCACACTCTCCAAATGTTTGCTCCTATAGGCACTGTGGTTGCTGCAGGATCACTTCTAAGATCAGCTTTGAGAAAAACACCTTTACTGATAAAGCTTACAGTGGTACAAGACACAAAAGAGGGGGCAATAGCCTGAAGGAACGTTGCAGGGGGACAGCACAAGCTCAGCACCAAGTCTCTCAGGCAAGTACCTTTGGCTAACGAGGCCAGCAATGCTTGTCAACCACAGCTGACAAACAATCATTCCCATAATAATAATAATGTTCTCCTTGGTACATTCATTTCCCTTCCAATCTCCACTTGAGGAACTGCCTGTTTCATAAGTTGTACCTAAAGATTTTGTGTTTGCAGGTGCCAGAGGATCTATCTTTCATGAATTTGACAAATCCATTCCTGCACTGTCTCTAGTCCTGGCTTTTAGAAACTCCTCTGGCAGTCAGATCTGCAGTGTAGCGATGGCTTTTGTTAGTGTGGGCAAGTCATTCCTTTTGCTTATTTTAAATCTACTGCTGGTTATTTCCCTCAAAGACCATTACACTGTTAGAAAAGCAAAGTTATCACTCCCCTTTCATCTTCGTCATGGCCTTTAGGAAGCAGAGGTTGCCTGTTAAAGGACCGACTCCTCCCTGAGTGGGACTTACTTAAAATCTTCTCGAATAAAAGACGGTTAAGTTATACAAGACACCGTCCTTGCCTGAGCTTATTCCAGTTTTACCACACTTGTTTGAAGTAAGATGATGAACATTTCACTGTGGCATACTTTAGATCATGTTGTGTTTGATTTAGAAGTACCTTCTCTTAAGCCAATGAAAACCCCATGATCTATTCACAAATTAAACATTCTAAAGTACTTGTTTGCTGTTTTAAGTATAAATATAATAAGAGATAAAATCATAAATGAACTCAGGATGTGTTTTACGCTTCAGCCTTGTCCGTGTGGTCCTTTCTCTACTTATGTAGCTGTATGCATTAGTCCAGCACTGCAAAAGTGGCCAGCCACATTATCTTTCCAACAGACACAGCAAAAGCGGTTTCAGGAATTCTTTCATTTCAAGGAAAAAAAACCTACTTTAACATTTCAGTAACCATGGGATATGACATACTTTCCTCAGCCCTTTCAAGTGCACAGCTGCCTCGTGAAGGAAGTTGTTGCACATTTGCATCTGCACTCTGGTGTGCAGTATGTGTATTTGCCAACACATTCTCCTCACTTCCTGGGGTAATGTAACCCCCAAGGAAGTCAGAAGTGAACTTTCCAGAAGAAGTGTTACCACTGAGACTTTACAGAGAAAGTCATTTAGTCTATAAAGAGATGTCAAAGAGAAAGATACAAAACCCACAGATTAAAAATACATTTGTCAGCTCTGCTCCATCCCATAGTGTCTCCTATGAAATGAGATGTCATCACCAAGTTGTGACTTGCTCCAGTGCAGCCATCCATTACAGTACAGCAGAAACAGCACACTCCATAAATCATAGACAGAAGGGCAAATAAAGATGTTAGCATATTGGGAAGCGAGGCTCCAAGTACACAGTACCTTGGTATATCAGGCAGACGTATTAGGAGGAAGTGCAGGCCTGAGAGAATAACAGCAGTGAGCTGAAGCCAAGCTGCATTATCCATGCTTAACTCAGGAACGCTCATTTGTATTGCTGTAAAGACTGATTGTTGGACTTCTCTGCCACAGAGAAGCAGTATATGGCACACGGCATTGGAAATCAGAGGGGAATTACTGAAAAAAAATGAGGGCTTCAAATTGACTCAGTCCATTTGCTTTGGTAAATACTCCTTTCAAATCTGGGTTTTCCCTTCACACACTTCCAAGCTGTTCCTCCTGTGTTACAGAGACGGATGTACACAAAATGCCTGTTCAATCCATCCTCACATCAGTAGCCATACCAGCACCCTCTGCTTTGATAAATAGAGACCTCAGTATGAGGCAGGATAACTCTGTGGGATGTTGTACTCTGGGTGCCTGACTGACTTCTACGGATCCCTCCACTGTTCTGGGGGAAACAGAAACCCAAACTCAGTTGTTTCTGTTCTGTCCCTTCACTGCTGCTGAGCAAGGGAAGGTCACTTGCCCGCTAACCCTGCGGCCTGAGCCAGCAATTCATTTGTGTCCTCTGAGAAGTTTGCCTGCCAGAGCTACAGATCCATATCTGCCTTGCATGTGAGGACACTGTAGCTAACCTGGGAGAGAACTGGTGGTCTTTGGGAGGCAGGAGGTTGTAGTCATTAGCAGATAAACTCTCTGGCCTTAAACTGCAGGGAGCAATGAAGTTTGGTTGGGTATGAAGCTGACAGTGGGGCTCAAGAACACCTCCAAAACACTTCTGAACACTTTAGTAAGACATCTACTCACTAACATTTTCACCTGCTAAGGAGTTCTGAAGTGTATTAAGCACGATGGTGCCAGGAATTAAATACTTGTTTCTGATATTCTCTATTACAGCCCTCTTCTACCTTGTAGCAGTTTTTTCATCAAGTGTTCAGTACAGACAGGCAGGAGACCACTGCAGATGTGGCATTATTTGGAGAGGTGGGAAATGCCTGAGACATCTCTTTCTTTTTCAAGCCTTTCATCCAGCTTGCTCTCTGACAAGGCTACAGAGAACCAGCAGCTTGCAGAAAGAGAACACAAGCTCTTCTTTCATGTGCCTGGCTTGCCCTGCTGCAGTCATTCCTCCTAATTATGAACCCAAATATTGGTGAGGCCATGCTGCTAAGACACACAGTGGCATGGGATAGGGTAACACAGTACAGAGCAGGTAAGGAGAATAGCCTCTTTTCAGTAAAGGCAACCAAGTTTAGCTTTTCAAATTAGATACCCAGAACCACACCTTTCATGTCCTCTGTACTGCATAAACAGGCAGACTCTTCGGGTTCAGGAGACAAAGTGTTTCACAGTCTGCAAGCACACTGCCTGCCTTCCTGCAGAATTAGACATTTCATTGTTAGTCCACTTTGGAAGTCTTGGCCTGAAGTTGCATTTTCCACTTTTCAACTGCAGACTGGATGAGGTGGTGTGTTCATTCTCCATTTCCATCTGCCCAGACACTTACCCCTCAAACAGAGCTGGGAAAACAGACTAAAACAAAGGGATTACTTAGCTGGTTGATTCTAGTCTGTTACAACTAAAAATAATTAAACTTTCTTAGGCATGATAAAAAAAACCAGTTTTTGCACTACCTTAAAATATTCCTTTCCTTCATTAACTTAGAAACACTCATCAGTAATTTTATTGCTGTCAGTTTACTTTAAATAAAGCACTAGATAAATGATTTCACAACATTAGAGATGTCAAAGGACATCTCACAAAGGAAAGCGTGGAGAGCACTTTCAGAGCAAGAGCAGGGGGAACCAGCTGTAAGAGTAGCAAGACTGCCTGGTGTCTCATTTTCCCTTGTTCAGGAAGGGAATTCTCCTCCACTATTTTCTTCAGTGTAAAATCCAGCAGTGTTTTGATTAGCCTATATTTCTAACACATTGCAATTGACAGGGTTATGTGACTTTGGAAAAGCATGCCTGGGACACGTGAGATTACAAATGTGCAGGAGCTGCTGCGTGTTTCTCTTTTCCTTTAAGCAGCCATCACCTGGCAGGACTCATTTTCTGTAACAGGGCGCTGTTATTTGCTATGATGGAAAAGACTTTGCTAGGAAAATAGCTCAGATGTCTGTCACAGACCCTTAATCAAGGGTAGGAGAAGTTGTTTGACACTTCCATTTCAGTGGCAGTTTGTGATGGGCTTGTGCATAACTCAAAAAACCCATCATGGTGTTGTCAAAAAAATACAAAAGTAGACAGGAATAATTTTGAGGTCTCTAATAAATTTCCTCAAGTTCTTATGGATTTATTAGTTCTTACAGAAAGCCACATTAGACTTCTCTCTAGCATTTATTGTAGCACCACACACTGAAAGATGAGCTTCCTACTCTGCTAAAACAGTCCTGAGGAAGGAGGAAATGTTCCCCTGGCTTGTGGATTTCCTTCAGTCTATATGAAAATATATTGATCACCTTTTCACACTTTGGCTTCGCTTCCCTTATGGCCTGAAAACAAGACTGTACTCTCCACAGAAAATTGAATGCCCTGTATGCACATAAATCCACACTCCAGTGGCACAGCAGCCATTAACTATGCTGGAAGCTGCAGGAATCAAAAAAGAACATTCTTATCTCCAACCTGAACTTTTTGGATCCCTAACAAAAGACTAATGCAATACAGGAAGCAGCAGTAGTAAATCTTCCTGGAGTAGGTAATTTGAGTGAAGCAAATGGAGCAGTACCTTTTCACTGGATGAAACCTGGCTGGAATAAAGTTACTGCCTTTGAATAAGCTCAGCAATGCAACAGTGTGAGCTGTGGATTTCCCAGTCACAGAAAGTACACAGCTGCCACTTCATCATGAGGAGTTCTGTGGAAGAATTCAGTCAAAACAGACAAGTCATTCCCAAGAAGGGACTAACTGGAAGCCTAAGAATATTTTAAAAGGAAACTGAGGTCTCCTTCTACCCTACCACTGAGCACCAAAGAGCACTCATCAGCTTTGCAATGTTCTGTTTGTCAGAGCTATGAAAACCTTCGATAATGCACCATCTGACCAAGTGCTGAGGTCGAAACAAATCTCAGTGCGTGCATGAACAGCAACAGCTTGGAAGGGATTTGCCTCTCTACCTGCTGTCAGAAATCCAGATCGGCTTGTCTGCTGGGTGTGCCCTGCTTGCCTCTGCTCCACATACACAGACTTGGCATCTGCACGCACAGACCCAGAGGTGACTCGGCTTGAGGGCACTGGCACAGGTGCTTAGGGCAAGATCAGTCTTGTTTAGCCATTCTAAGACACTCTTCTGCCACC
>WBNM01034632.1:0-34429 GCA_013399055.1 Ramphastos sulfuratus | reverse complement strand
GGCTCCAGAACTGTTTAGTGTTTTACAATATGGCACTGTGGAGTAGTAATTCCTTTTGTCCTAGGGCTTTTGTTTCCTACATCAAATGGGGAGCTGCAAAAACCAGCTGCTGTTGTGGGATAGCAAGTGGTCTGCACCTCTTTGTAACTGGAAAGAAGCAAGGATGAGTGGTTAGTTCACTGCTTTGCAAATCAAGGCAAGACCATGGCAAGATGGAGACTCAGTGATCCCACATATGGAGGGAAGGGTATCAACTGGGGAGTCTCCAGACCTCACTGCTAAACAGTAATTTTCTTCCCTTGAGCACAGGCTAAGCTTCTTACATTCAGTGAGGGTAGATAGTGAGTGCTTATACACCTACTGAAAATCATTTGACGTGTGGTAGCTTCGTGCCCACAGCAGTCATTCCAGTTACAGCAGACTGTAATTACTTGCTGTTTGTATGTTATAGCTATCTAAATAACAAGCAAATTTTGTGTGGGTCAGGGCATAAACATTGGGGTTCTTAAAATGTTTAGTCAGCCCTTGATGCTTGGTAGTCAGAAAATCCAAGTAGCAGTCAGGTAGAGAGGTGGCAAGTTATGCTGCCCTAGAGCCATGTAGACTTATGTGAAAATGTCCTACTTATGCAAATGGATCATAAAAAAAGGACAGAGTCTGGCCTCCAGCACATTTAATAGCATTCTTAGGCTTTGCCAGGCAAATGTTGCTTCCTGCCTCATGCTCTTGATAGATGGAAAGTTACTGCTAATGCATTTTTAACTCTCAGTATTGTAGTGAAAATGTCACCAACTGAAATGCATTTTCTCTTCCACGCACGTTGGCTCCCTTAACATGTCAAATGCTGCTAAGTAGCTAAAAGGTGTGTCGGCAAGGAGATGAATCTACTTGTATCACCCTGCTGATGGACTCAGTCAAGTGGCTGGCATTCCTGCTACCGGGTGATCCATCGTGGTACAGATCTTCAGTTGTTCCAGAGCCCAGCCTGGCTCTCTTGACACCTAGAGGTGACAAAGTCTGAAAACAACATGACTCAGGGCTGATCATGGGCTCCCCAGACTCCTCCAAGTTACACACAGCAGCAGTGAACCAGGCTGGACTTGGCAGTGGGGGGGTGGTTATGCAACGGCTTAGCGATGCACATAGCAGAAGCCTTTAGAGATAGATCTCTACTGCCTTGGTAATGTTCAGAGCTCCTGCAGCTGTGACAGCAATCAGCATGACCACAGACCACTTAGCCCCAGCACTGTGACATTGCATGGCTCCGTTTTAGTGGATGTTCAGGGTGAGACCCCTGTCCACTCCAGTTCCAGAGGTCTGTGTGGCCTCACGGGGCCCTGGTGTGCCCCTGGAGCTGCACTGTTCTCTGTTGGCTCCCCGGTGAGCTCACACTGGGTGTGACCAAGTGCCCGGCATCTGTGTCTGTATGCTCTCTGCTGCATTCTGTCTGCTCTGCTCGGGGTGCCTGACTTGAGGAAAATGTGGGCCTTGTTGCTCGAAGCAGCCAAACATTTTTCCAAATGCATTTCCTATTAAAGATCTCCATGGGAATTATTTAAGAACCTACCCATCAAAGCCCTGTTTATCTTCTTTCTCAGGTGGTCATTTCTGCATAGCTGTGATCTGGAGTATTTTATGCACTCTGCCCGTTTTCTGCTTAAGTCCTCACTTGTGTATCACTGCTGAAAATGTTTCACTTATGAAAATAAGGCCTTTCTGTCCCTGGCTTAGGGCAGACGTTCTGCAGGCATTGCCAGCTTCGCAGCAGTACCTGGGTTTGATTTAGCTGGAGCGCAGCCTGTCTAATCTGCTAGGTTGTGCTGTCATGCAGGGGCCTTGTGAGGAGCAACTGTGGGGAAAGAAGGCAGCTGATGTGTAAATATTCAGACTTAAGCATTCACCAAAGCATTTTCTTGACTCGGAGCCCTCATATCTCAGCGTATGCGATCTGTGTGCTGAAGCTGTGCCAGCCAAATATTTACTATTACTCTGCTGCTGCTTGGAAAATGTAGAGAATTCACAGATATTACAAAAAGTAGTATTTTTTTGAGAAATGGTTGCTGAAAGTCGTGCTCTTTTAGTACAATTGTGCATTTTCTGTTGTTACAATTGGAGTTCAGCTCAGAGGACATTTTCTCAGTAGCCTCATGTCAGTTGGATGATTCAGCTATGAAGAATATTCTCAACTAAACTCAGCTTTAATACCAGCCAATTTGTGAACCTTTCACGGAAACACACTTCAAGATGTCACTGGTTTAAAATTAAAATAATTCGCCTTTCTAGGCGCTGGTTTGAAAGATCTTTCTGCTGCTCTTTTAGCATCCTTTGTTTAGGCATATAATGCAGAGTCACATAACATGTCTCTGGCATTTTTATCTGATGTAAACAGCTAAACTTTGGCACTGCTTTGCTTTCTTGCACTCCTAAAATGAGCCCACACGGTCAGAGTTTACTTTGCATGCAGTACTTTGTTTTTCAGTCATCTGCAGCCTGTTTGGCTGAGCTAGACTATGACAGATTTTTTAGCAGAGTTTCCTTAGGAAATGAAGTTTATTTGCTTGGCCTGCATATCTCTGTTTTGAACACGTGTTTTATTCTTTGTTCTTTTGGTTTATTCTTTGTTCCTCTCTTTTATTCTTTGTTCTTCTTTGTTCCTTTCCCATCTGCCTTGCATGGTTTTTGAGCAGGGACTATTTCTTACCAGCAGTGCAGGACCTAGGACCTCGCCTCAAGTTTTCCTTTTGAGGCCTGAAGGGATTTGTGTTTTGTAGTGCAGATTAAAAAAAAAACAAAAACAAAAACAAAAAAACAAAAGCCAAAGCCAAAAAAACCCCAAACAACAGACAACTGGTGTTGGTAATGAACCATCTTGTCCACCTTCTGACCAAAGTAAAAATTGGATTCAGATGCAAGCATCCTCTGGAGCCTGCTCATGCTTCAAATCCATTAACCAACTCTGACTGGGGAATGGTCTCAAGTATTGAGCTGGGAAGGAGGATACTATGTTCTTAGAGATTCTCTGGTAAAAGGGTGGAGACATTTTGCTGCTGGAACTAACTCTGTCTGTCCTCGTTCATTTCCCCTGTTCTCCCAAGCTTACTGCAATAAACCAGAGTTCTTATGAATGGGGACCAGCACAGAGGAGACTTTGCAACCACCGTGTGGTGGGTTAAGGAACTTCTCCCCCACGATTTAAATTTACCAGACCAGCTCAGACAGCTTGGAAGTAAGATAAAGCTCTATTTACAGCAAAGCTACATTTCCAAGCATATATACACAACATATTTGCAAGTAGTTACAATTATATACAAATTAGAGATAATACAGAAGTTCATATTCCCTCCCAGACAAACAAAAGAAGCCCTGAAGGGGCTCAAAGCCACCCTCTCTCTCTTCCTCTCTTTCCCAGACAGAAAGCAAACCAACCAGCAAAGCTTACTTCGTTATCTGGAAATGTTAGCCTGGGTATGTGGAAGAGTTTAGAGAGAAGAGATCTGATGCTCAGGAGCAAAGGAGGCAAAGGAGAACAAGTTGTTTATACTTTGGCTTTTTACCCCCTTTAACAAACCAATGAATGACATAGACTCTATCATTATTTTCTTTTTACAACCAGTGATCTAATTTCTCTCATTAGAATATTCCAATTAGCCTCAAACCAGCACAGCAAAGGCCAGCAGTCATCCAACCCAGAGGAGAGAGCCTGCTTCTTTTGAAGCCTTTCTTGGATTTGCTAATGAACCAGATTTGAGGGAATTTTTTTCTTACCACAAAGAAAAAGATCATTTTAGTAGTCTTCAAAGAAAAGTCCTGGTTCCCTTGGCCTGTAATTCCACAATAATCAGTACTTTGGAGGAGGGTCTAACCTTTAAGTGAAACTGAGCCTGTAGTAATTTTTAGGAGCAGTGCATACTCACTGAATTGTGAAAAATACAGGGATTACTATATAGGTCTTAAACCTTAGGGAAACACTTTGGAGTTGTATAGGCAGCTTAATCTAATCTAAAGGGTGAGCATGGTTCTAAATGTATTTTCTAGTGAGCTCTGTACTCCTAGAAGCAATAGAGAAAATTGCTTGACCAGCTAATGGGATTAGCCAACCACATTCAAAGGGTTACAGTCCACTATGGAGTAGCTAATCGAGTAAGATGGATATTTCTAATATTCATTGCTTTAATTTTTATGTTTTATTAAGTATGAAAGGCTCAGTGGCTGTTTGGAAGAGAGCTGGAAGGTCTCCTGAGGGAGGACTTGTTTAGGGTATAATAAACCAGAAAGACAGTAAAAAAGAGAAGAAAAATTCTGGAGAGCTTCTGCTGCACTAGGAGTGTTTGTGCATGGGCACATATTACTCAGCTAGACAATTTTATCTTACTGTGATGGTGTCATTGACAGAGTGTGACTTAAGAAGCTGGCATACAGGTTGATGGAAACAGTAACTGCTATTGGAATAATCTCAAAATACAGCTGCTTTTCCTCATACGCAGCTTCTGTAGTGCTGAGGAAAAGACATCAGATGACAGGACCACAAGCTGAAACTTCCTGAATGATTCCAGCAGCATTAGGAGTAGCAGTCTGGTTCTCTTTGGCTCTTCCTCCTCTCCACAGTGTCTTCTTCATGATCTTGGTGTCTGAACAAGATGGTGGTGTAAATCTGTCTCTGTGTCCTTGTTGCCTCTGACACGAGTGTCAGCTCACAGTGACCATGTCAATATTTCTTTGCAGGGACATGGGACTAAGGTTCTTGTGCTGCCTAGCTTGTATGGAGCCAGCTGAAAAAGGCTGGTCCTACCTCAGCCACCCTGTCTGACAGTCATTGATATCAGACTGATATGAAGTGTGGAGCTGTTAGACCTCCAATCTAAATAATTTTAAATATTTTTACCATTCAGTAAGCTGCCAAAGTTTAACACTCATTTGGACAGGTCTAGCTGTGAGTGAAGAAAGCCCCACATACAAAACAGTTCTCTGTCCTCATAGCAGTACCCAGGGAGGAATCAACCCAGAGAGGGAGGACAAAACTGGTGAAAGTTCTGGCAGGTCTGCAAGGCAAAAGGACTTCCTCTGTGCCTTCCCAAAGCTTTTGACTGGGAAAACACCCTTGGCAGATTCTAAGCCAGAGGGTTCTGCTTGCACTGAGGCACTTTGTGCTCAGTGCTGAATAAGGAAGGCTCCAAATAAGGGAGAGGACACTTCGAGGAGACCTTATAGTAGCCTTCCAGTATCTGAAGGGGGCCTACAGGAAGGCTGGGGAGGGACTATTTATAAGGTCTTGCAATGACAGGACAAGGGCCAATGGGTTCAAACTGGCAGAGGGAAGATTTAGACTGGATGTTAGGAGGAAGTTGTTTGCAGTGAGGGTGGTGAGGCACTGGCACAGGTTGCCCAGGGAGGTTGTGGCTGCTCCCTCCCTGGAGGTGTTCAAGGCCAGGTTGGACGAGGCCTTGAGTGACCTGTGCTAGTGGGAGGTGTCCCTGCCTATGGCAGGGGGTTGGAACTAGATGATCCCTGAGGTCTCCTTCCAACCTTACCGTTCTATGATTCTATGATTTGATAAGATACCAATGAAACATTATCCTAATAAGAATTTAAAAAAAAAAAAAAAAAGGCACACTAGAAGCCTTAAATAAAAAGAAACAAATGTTGAACAAAATCTGTAAGGTACTGCTCACCATAAAGGTAAAAGAAGTCATCTTGATAATGAACATGCAGAAATTTCCAAGGATAGTGGGGAATTAACCCCATTAACCTGAAAGGGAAAAAAAAAAAGGACATGTCAATAAATATTTACCCTCCTTCTGGTATTTGAAAGTCTTCTTATTTGCATAGCTAACTGAAAGCTTCTCCGTGGAGATTTTATAGAAGTAATATTAATATTAACTTTGTGCCTTTTGTTGCTTTATTTTATTTCTTTGAAACAAGCAGTAAATTTACCATTGCAAATGTGAGATTTTTTTTATTTTTTTTTTCCTTTCCAGTTGTAAAATTTATCTCAGCTCATTTGTCATGAAAATTTGCCCCTTAGGACTAGTTTGAACAGTATCCCAGGTGTTTAATGTTGTTCACCTAATGAAGGCACAACTCATGAAAACAACTATTGAACTGTAGTACACTTCATGAATACTGAGGAGGCATTCAAATTTAAAATGCATGTAGTAGTAACTGGCTCTGTAAACTGCTGTTCCTGAAGCCTTGGTGCTCTATGTGTTTTTCTCCATATGAACATTTTTCACTTGCATGTTTTTTTTTCTATTTTCAAAGACAGTTTGTATGTCTCCATTTAGCTTCATCAATCCTGAGAGAGCGCAGTTATAATTAGTTGGGCCATGGAGCGCTTGGCAGATATTTTCTCTGGTTCATAACATGCCTTACTAGTCACATTTCTGGCCTCTTAAATAAGAGGAGATGGATCGTGGCAGGATGCAAATAATGTAGGAGAAGAGGTAAAGAGCAAAAAAAAAAGAAGGCTTTTATACCCAGATGTTGGGGCAAGCTGTGCATTATGCATTGTTAAGAAAGCACGTTGTGTGAAGATGAAGCATAAATATGGGTGGCTTAGGAGAAATCTGCTGAAATGTGTCAAAAAGGAGATAAATAATAAACAACAACAACAAATAAAAAAGCCTGACCCAGTTCCACCCCTGAAAGGGGAAAGGAACCAAATCAGGGAAGCTGCATAGATAGTGAGCACTGCGCTGTCAGCCCATCCCTGGGGAACAACTCTTGCTGAGGCAGAGGAACAGTGCTGTTGAGATGCTCCAGCAAAGTTAGAGGGTCTGGGAACAACGTATTTGTGGTGTACATACCCAGAAAATGTCTTGGGGTGAAGCTGCTGTTGGAATTAAATGTTACCCTTACTCCAAAAATGCTGCAGATCTGTCAGTCGTAGCCTTAAAAAAGCAAAGTCTGGATTCTAGGTTACTGAAATGAAATAGATGTGGCTGTCTGTCACCCTGTTGGCAAACCTACTTTTTTCCTCTCGTTTCAAGCTTCATTTTGCAGTGCCTGGCCCATGGGAAGAGGGGAGGGAGTGGGATTTTGCTCTCTTCATTGAGCTGATGTTGCATAGCTCTGCTAAAAACGTGTATCAGCATTTGCCAGACGCAAATCATTGTTCCTGACAGATTATGCAAGTTGGATTTTAAAAATCCAACATTCTTCTCTTTTCATGCTCTCTGAAATTTAAAACAGAAATTTGCGACTTGCCAACACAGTGGGAAGCATTAGTGGTCTTCTTTAATTCTCAGAATTGTTAATGTTAGGCGTATTTGCAAGTTTGAGCTGGCCAGAAAATAAGAGTTCTGTTCTGGGAAAAAAACATTAGCTGATGTCCTGTTATGTGTTGTTAGTGAAATGCTGAGTTTCTCATCAAAAATCACTGTGAGCATGTAACACAGCACAGAACAGTCAGGATGGTCATAGCAGGAGACAGATTCCTGTGCAGGATTGCCACTCTCCAAACGAATGTGCAAGCCCCCATGTTGGCACCTGATCTGAGATCACTTAGACTCCAAAGTCTTTTAAAATTATTATTAGTAAAGTAGTAGTATTTGATTTTTTTTTTTAACCAGGAATTGTCTTGTAGCCCTGAAAAAAATATTTTTTTTTTGCATAGCAATATTTGCCTATGAATAAACACTAACTACAGAATAGAAAAGCATGCCAGAGAGCTCTGCTTTTCAGCTTTTGCTATATCCTAAAATAGCTCCAGACCTCATTCTGTTCTGAGAACTGCAGTGCACATCTCTGCTCTGATATGCTGCTCTCCCTGTTTATCCTGTATTTTTAGTGAAATCAGTGGGAGTTCAGAGTATGTGGGACTGCAGAATCCTCAATCTTCCTCACTGGCCTGAGACTAGATTATTTTATTTTCTGTGTTTGAAATGGACACACTGCTGCAATATTAAAAATGGCTGAAAAAATTCATTCCTGTTGCAGCCTGCTCGTAAAAGTTTTGTGTTTAGTCCATTTTATTTCCTCTTGAAGAGCAGAGATGAATTCCTGACTCGGGGATTGTTTCTTTTATTCATTTTTTCTTTTATGTTGATGCCATCATATATAAACCCTGTAGAAGCAATGCATTGTGATGCCCCTGCCATGATTCCTGTGACTGAGATAGAAGTAGGGTTTTATTTAAGGACCCCAAATTACCAAGTTTGAGATCCTCTGGGCAACTGTAAGGATTTTGTGCCAAGTGTTGCAATGGTGAAATGGAGAATTTCTGTGTTTGAAATGGACACACTGCTGCAATATTAAAAATGGCTGAAAATTTTCATTCCTGTTGCAGCCTGCTCGTAAAAGTTTTGTGTTTAGTCCCTTTTATTTCCTCTTGAAGATCAAAGATGAATTCCTGATTCAGGGATTGTTTCTTTTATTCATTTTTTCTTTTATGTTGATGCCATCATGTGTAAACACTGTAGAAGCAATACATTGTGATGCCCCTGCCATGATTCCTGTGACTGGGATACAAGCAGGGTTTTATGTAAGGACCCCAAACCACCAAGTTTGAGATCCTCAGTAGGGTTTTATGTAAGGACCCCAAACCACCAAGTTTGAGATCCTCAGTAGGGTTTTATTTAAGGACCCCAAATTACCAAGTTTGAGATCCTCTGGGCAATTGTAAGGATTTTGTGCCACATATTGCAATGGTGAAATGGAGAACTGGTGAAGAAGTCTTACTTACAGATCAAATTTCACAGCTATTGTGCTTGAAATCCAGACACTTAACATCATTTTAATGCAGTTTTTTGTGTCTGAATTAATATAATAAATGTCAATGTTGAATAGCAGAAGGTCATATTTTACTACTTTGACCAGAAGTGTAATCTTCCAAGATTCAATTTTATTACTATTATAACAGTCATGCTGGATAAGGTCACCAATATTTCTTTCAATATGAAGTAATATATGAAAGCATAGTTTATATCAACTTTATTCTCAGCAACGTGGGGTTTTGCTGTGAGCTATATTGACAAAGATCTGCCTGGGTATATGTGCATGTAACTCTGGAGCTAACCTAATAGTGTGTTGGTTATGCTCATTAGGGCCTTAGTCATTGCAAAGAAACGAACCTTTGAAGTTTGTACTCTGCTACTGCAGAAGAAGAAGGACATTTTCTTCATCAGTATAGATAGGTAGTCTGAAAGGCACAGCACGCTGAAAACCATCTCGGTTTTGCATGCTTACACTTTGGTTGAACAACAACAGTCACCAGCAGTGCCAGATTTCAAAGGTAAATACATCAAGTGCAGGTATCAAAACCTTGGTGCACCCTGTCTGCTTCTAAAGAGAGACGCTGCACCGATCTTTAAAGCCGAAGTAATTAGACACCTACCTGCATATTTACATTGCCTGACTGCTTTTATGTGGTTTCCAAGCTGCATTGTAAAAGAGGCAACAGATACCTTCAGTTTTTCTTTTGAGTGAGGGGCTGTGCTCCAAGTGAGGCCAGCTTCTGCTGAAACTCCAGCACTACTGATTTTCTTCCGTTTGGGACTTCTCCTAGTTTGTTTTTTAAAGAATTCTTCAGGGATTTTTATTTCGTGAGGATGAAATACTACTCAACTTATTAACTTGTATGCCTTACTTCCTTAGAGAAAAGCCACCAATCTTTGTGGAAACTGAGAGTGAGAAAAAAAAATGCAGGGGTTAAAAGGTTTCACAACATTCAGTGCTGTACTAAATTATGTAAGGCACAAATACTAAATAATAATATATTTCTTATAGCACAGAGCTTGTTTGGGGATTATATGGGGCAGGATGGATGGATCCCTGGATCCTTCCTTTCTTCTCTACTTTTCTGTTGGGTCTTAAGTGTTGTTTTAGCAAAAAACTGTTGTCTTGGAAAACTTTTTTTTTTTTCCTTTTTTTTTTTTTTATCTCAAGGGTTAGCAATTCTAAATAGTAGAACTATTTTGTAAAGCTGAAGTCCCAAAGCTGCTCCTGCTTTGTGCGGGTTTCTGTGCAAAACAAACAGTATCAGCGTCCCACTCCTGCCGTCAGTCAAGATCTCCTTCAGCTGTTGCAGAAGATTTGTGTGCCCCTTGCCAAAGAAAATGGGTTTCAGATCTTGTTTGACAGCTCTTGAGGGGCTCGTTCTGTGCATACATCTATTTCTGTAGCCAAAGATGCAGAATGTACCATGTGGAATTTTTCAGATGCGTTTTTCCACTGTCTTGATTTGTGTTGTGACAGCCCTTGAGCACTGGGAGGATGCACCAGGGCACTGGTAACGTGTAACACACAAGGTGGGGGCTGTGTGCACCTTGATGCACCCCTCTGCCTGTAGTGAAGCTGTCTTGTGCTGCTAGCCACCAGTGCCTCTTTTCCCTCTGCTCCCTCTGCATGGCACACAACCAGCCACGCTCGCTGGTTCCTTTGCGTGTGCCCAAGGCAGGATGAGTCAGCCAGATGTGCTGTCACCTACACAGGTATCTTGTGGGAGAAGGGGGCTGCAAATGTTCCAGCTGCTCATCTCAGCCTCTTGTCCATCAGTGTTAATCATGATTTAAAAAAAAACAAAAAACATTTTGAAATTCTTCTGCTTGAAGAAACTGAATCAAGGTAAAACCATTTTCTTGATATCTGCTTCCACAATGTTTTAATTGCCATTAGGTGTAGGTATGTTCTTTTGCATTGTGTTTGCCAGTGTGGGAACATAGTTTAGTTTTTCTCTGATGTATTCAAGGTTAGGTCTAATTACTTCAGTCTCACCTATTAGGGCTCTTATTTCTGGAAAATCTTTATAAAATGCAAATAGAACTAACAAGGTTTACATGCAGGTAACATGCATGTTTATAAAATGCAGATAGAGCTAACAAGGTTTACATGCAGGTAACATGCATGTTTATAAAATGCAGATAGAGGTAACAAGGTTTACATGCAGGTAACATGCATGTTTATAAAATGCAAATAGAGGTAACAAGGTTTACATGCAGGTAACATGCATGCTTATAAAATGCAGATAGAGCTAACAATATTTACATGCAGGTAACATGCATGCTTATAAAATGCAGATAGAGCGTTCCTGGGCTGTTGGTAAATTTTCTTTTCTTTTCTTTTTTTTCTTTTTTTTGTTTTGTTTTGTTTTGTTTTGTTTGTTTGTTGTTTTGTTTGTTTGGGGTTTTTTTTATTAATCAATGGCAGTCTCAGAATTATCATAGAATCATAGAATTATAGAATGGTAAGGTTGGAAGGGACCTCAAGGATCATCTAGTTCCAACCCCCTGCCATAAGCAGGGACACCTCCCACTAGTACAGGTCACTCAAGGCCTCATCCAATCTGACCTTGAACACCTCCAGGGAGGGAGCAGCCACAACCTCCCTGGGCAGCCTGTTCCCTGTGCCTCAGCACCCTCACTGTAAAGAACTTCCTCCTAACATCCACTCTAAATCTTCCCTCTGCCAGTTTAAACCAATTGCCCCTTGTCCTGTCATTTCAAGACCTTGTATATAGTCCCTCCCCAACCCCTAAAACACAACTGTTGTGCAGCTACATGGGTTAAGGCACAAAATTAATTTGAAAATTAATATTTTAAGATGTTAATTTCTCTAGCAATCTCTCCTGCTTTGTTCAAACTGATTTACTTTTGTCCTGTAGGTTGTCCTAGAACATGCTTGGGGAGATTGTAGATGTTGTGATATCAGAGATCTGGACAAGGAAACACACTTTGAGTTTCGATGCACGTACACATCTATATATCTATAGCTCACACAAGTCTAAAGGGAATCAATCAGCAATTGACTATTGCAGAGCAATGGTGATAGCATCTGGAGATGTGGATGGTTTCCTAAGTCTGAGCAGGTCTTTTCAGTTTTCCGGTACTTGTTGAGGTCAAAATTACTGGGAGAAGAGGAGCAGGGTTTTGTTATTTCAGTATTTTCAGAAGTGCAGAGAAAAATGCACAATTTGTGATTAAAAAGAACAGAGGAGGTGTTATTGGATGTTTCCAAATCTGAAATCTGTAAGACAAGAGTTGCTGACAAGGCATTCTTTAAGTGGACCCCATGGCTTTGAGCTCTGTCTGCTCCTGTTGACCTTTAAAGTGTGCTGGAAGGCTTATCCCTTCCCTGGAGCTTGGGGAGGGAGGCATGGCTACTTGGTGCAATTTGTGGTAGTTCATTCCTACTTGGTTCTTTCTGGCTAGAATGATTGGATGAAACCACCCAAGATGCCCAAGGGCAAACACACTCTTCTGAACAAACTGAAAGAAGGTTAAAATGTGGGGAAACAGCACAAGTTTGGCCATTCTTTCTCAGCAACAGAGTGTGCCTTGCATTCTATTCAAACATTGCTGCCCATTTCTCCTCTCATTGGAAAACATTAAACTGTTATAAGTAATATGTGAGTGCTTCATGCATTTTGTAATACCCCAGGTCACAGAGGTTGCCAGTAAGTCTAGTGGTTTACTTTTAAATGTAGGCACCTTCATGTCTTAACTGCTGCCACTGGAGGCTTAGGTGTCAAAGTTGTGCTACATGTGTGCTGTCAGCTCTGCCTGTGAGCACAGGCTGCAGTTCCATATTCCATCCTTTTAATTGCTATTAGAGGAGACAGCAGCAACCTCGCAGCTGGCATCTCATTTCATCAAAGCAGTGATAAACTTCATATTAAAAAAAAAAAAATATTCTCTCACTTCAAAATGCTTTCGTTTTGGTGACAAATGTTGGGGGAGATTTGCATACAAATCACCTTCTTCCGGGAGGAGTTCATATTGGGTTGGGGTTTTTTGGGGTTTGTTTTTTTTTTTGTTTGTTTGGTTTTTTTATTATTTCTTTTCAAATCCTTTCTAAACATAGCTTGTCTGAAAGTTTTATGAGCCACTTCTTTCTTTTCGTGCAGTTTGATGAGCCTCTTCTAGAACAGAGGAGACTGAAGCAACAATAAATTGCCTTTGGTTCCGCTTTTGAGGACATCCTGAGTGTGTTTTTTCTACAGAACAATTTTCCTTCCTTCTTATAATTCTTTGGTTTCTCATCTCCATTGATAATTTTGCTTGTCTTGCTCTTACAAATTAGTAGTATGAACATAATTGGATCTGGCATCATGACTGCTAGGGTTTTTTTTTTCTAATTCATTATTGGTATAAGATGATTTTTTGTTAATTTTGATTTAAAAGGCTGGGGTTTTTTATTCAGTTACTTTCCATTATAATCAAATGCCCCAAGAAAGTGGTATTCAAATGGAAATTTTATTTATTCTTTCTCTTTCTGATGGTAAATATGACTGAAAAGAGCTTAATTCCCTCCTACTGTAAATCTATCTTATAGAAGCACTTTTATCTCTTGGTGACTTGTTGCATGGCAAAAACATTTCAGCCTGATCTGTCCTGTTCTTGGACACCATTTTATCTCCTCTGCAATCAACTTTGCCTGTAGTGGAACCAACATTCTTTTTATCACCCAAGGTCTGATACTCAAGCTTTCACCTTCAAAAGCACAGCCATCCTTAGGCAGACTGGTAGCTCAGAATGATTTATAACCAAGGAGAACTTTGAAGTTCCTATAAACAACCGAAGAGCAGTGTTCTCTGCCTTTTTTAGTTATACTGCTGTTAGTCTGCTTGCTTCTGCCTAAGCTTCTCCTGTGTCTTCCATTCTGTATCAGTGACATGCAGCCAGGAACCAGTGTGCCACCAGTTTCTGACTGATCTGATAAGAAGCCTCAGATAGTAATACAAAGCCCAGGAAAAATGACTCACAAGTGTTTTTCACACCAGTGGCAAGTATCAACGTGGGGTTGCATGTGAAATGCAGGCAGGCATTTTCAAGAGGCCTCTGTAGAGAACATGTGTTCAATTTCCAGAGCAACATTGCTTTTGCAGGACTGAGTTTTATAACTGCATCCACAGCCAGCCCTGACGTGGTGGGAGGTCACTGGGTGATATACATCCAGCAGCTTAACAAGAGGAAACTGAACAAATCACAGTGGAGATGCTTTCATTTGGAGGAGCACCAAATGTTCCTGCTCTTTCAGCCCATAGAGACAGGATACCTACTCTGTGACCTTTGGAAAGAGAAAGACATCCATGTTTCTCAGCAAGACTGCTTTGATGGTGATCATAACCCCCCAAGAAACTCTGCGTGTTTGTAATTTAAGGAAGAAACAGAGATCTAGACGTGTATTTGCTGGAAGAAAGTTTATGATACCAAGTTCAGCATCAATTTTCTCCCTCAGAGACAGGATGTGGTTGGAGTACTGCCATCTTTGTTGGATTTTGCTGGGATTTTTTTGGCATAAATTTGCCTCTTTTTTTTTTTTTTAACATCAAAAACATATCAGGTTTAAACCATTTTTCCCCTCACTCTAGGAACTTCAACTGGCAACAAGCACAGTGACCTATTATTATCAGCTTGTATTACCGTAAAACTGAGAGGTCCAAGCTAGAGATCACAATCTTTAGGAGTAAGTAGATGTGCCATGAAATGCTAACAACTACTCAGATCTTGCTCCAGTGAGACTTTTAGGCCTGTGATTAGTTTGGAGCACGCAACAATCTTACAGATTCCCACACTTATCCAACAATGGCAAAGGAAATATCTAAAAGTGAGAAGGAGATAAGATGCAAGGGTTGAAGGGCCATGGAATCAGATGCTTGACTCGATGGACCTCAGCCTGAAGCATCTGATGATGTTGAATCCTCTCCTCACACTGTACAGCATTTCTAGGGAGTTTCATGCAGGTATTGAGGTTCATATGGATGGTTTCTATTTGGGCTTGAGCAGCTGGGGCTCAATAAATTAGAGAAGGGAATGGAAGGGAGGAGGGTAGGTTCCTCTGCAGAGGAAAAGCCCACAGGAGGTTTCATCTCTGCAAGCATTTTTTCATACCTCTTGCTCAGTTGATTTTTTTTTTTTTTTTTGCTTGATCTCACAACTGCAAAACATTCAGCATCTCCCCTTGACAGCTGTGTGACACCACTGATTTGCTTAGGAACATTTGTTTTTTCCAGCTGTGACCCTGTACTAGGGATGAACATCTCTGTCTACTTCCAGTAATATCAACAAAGAAGCCAACATTGGTGGCTTTTACTAGCAACTGATGTGCAGTAGACTATTTTGAGACCCATATTTGCACTTGGATACTGCTGTTTCTGTAAAGCTAAAGTCTGGCTGACTTGGCTCCTTGAGAATACCTGCATGTTTTGTGCCTCTCCTCGAAGACTAACCTCTGTCGAGAGTGGCAGAGGATCTCCATCCTGCTCTTTGTGAAGGTGATAGGTTCATATGGAAGTACTCCACAGGTCAGTACTTTGCAGATGACACCAACCTGAGTGATGCTAGGGGCTGGGATGTCATCCAGAGTGAGCTGAACAAGCTGGAGAAGTGGACCTAGGTGAACCTCATGAGTTTCAACAAGCCCAAGTGCACCTGGGTTGGGATAATCCTTCTTATAATACAGGCTGGGGGGTGATGTGATGGAGAGCAGCCTTGTGGAGAAGGACTTGGGGGTACTGGTAGACAAAAAGCTGGACATGAGCCAAAAATGCACACTTGCGGCCCGGGAAGCCAATCACATCCTGGGCTGCATCAAAAGCAGTGTGGCTAGCAGACTGAGATGGGGTTATGCCATGCTACTCTGCTCTGGGGAGACCTCACCTGACAATGCTGTGTCTAGCTCTGGTGCCCTCAACACAGGAAAGTCATGGACTTGATGGAATGGGTCCAGAGAAGTGCCACAAAAATAATCAGAGGGATGGAGCCTCTCTCCTACAAGAGCAGGCTGACTTGGGGTTGTTTGGCAAGGAGGAGAAGGCTTGGGGGAGACCTTATAGCAGCTTTCCCTTACCTGAAGAGGGCCTACAAGAAAGCCAGGGACAGATCATTTCCAAAGGCTTGTGGCAACAGGGTGAGGAGCAATGGTTTTAAACTGAAGAGTGGATTTAGATTGGACAGTTGCTTACTATGAGGGTGGTGGAACACTGAAACAGGTTGCCCAGGGAGGTGGTAGAGGCCCTATCCCTGGAGGCATTCAAGGTCAGGCTTGATGGAGCTCTGAGCAACCTGATCTAGTTGGGGATGTTCTGCAGGGGGATTGGACTAGTTGACCTTTAAAAGTCCCTTCCAACCCAATGCATTCTATGATTCAACTCCTTTGTACAGAAAGCCAACCCTGTGCCATGCAGCACCCTGCTGCACTCAGCCCAGCAGGGACTTGTCATGCTGTGTGTGAAGGGTGAGAGGCTAAACGAGATGGGGGAAATGCCTTCTCCCCCTCTTCTCCTTGAGCACCTGTTAAGGAGCTAAGCTAAGTTCTGGATTTGCAAATCATTAAAATGACAGACTGTGACAATAAAAAGAGCCATGAAAATAGATCATGTAAAGAAGTCCTGGATTAAGGAATCCCCTGGTACACAGGGACACGATAAAACCCCACTAAGTCAATAATCTGTGCATTAAGAACTCCTCTGCTTATGTAAAGGAACTAAACCAGTCTGCTTTTCTCAGTGTGCCAGTGGAAGGGGTAGCTTGAGTATGTAATAGGATGATAAAGAGTGCTTGCTCTTCAGTAGCCCTTACAGTCCTAACTTGATTTGCAGATCAGATCTCTGTTGATGACAGTAGAAAGACTGTAATGATGCCAATGACCGTGTCTGAGAGAGTCTCGGTTGTGTCTTTATTCCAAGTCCACAGAGAGGAAATAATAAAAACAGATAATCACATTAAAGTAATGGTTTTGGATGACACACACACAAAATAAGGTTATTTGGAGTTAAACTGCCAGTTTATCTTCTTCATTCTCATGTTCTTGAATATTGCAGGAGTCCTGGATGAGAGCATGGATTTATGTACTGTGCATGCTGAAAGGCCTAGCTGTGATGTGCAGAGCTGGGAACAATAAGCATTAATGGTGATAATAGCATTAGAACAGCATCTACAGAGGCAATCATGACACAGGGTCCTGTTTTCCTTATCCAGGAGGGATTGTTGTGCATCCTTACAGTATCTAAAGGGGGCTTACAAGAAGGCTGGAGAAGGGCTTTTTAAAAGGGCATGTGTTAGTAGAACAAGGGGTAGTGGCTTTAAACTGGAAGAAGGTAGTTCTGTATTAGATGTAAAAAGAAATTCTGCACTGTGGGGGTAGAGAGGCTCTGGAACAGGCTCCAAGCCTTCTCCTCCTTGCCAAACAACCCCAAGTCAGCCTGCTCTTGTAGGAGAGGGGCTCCATCCCTCTGATTATTTTTGTGGCACTTCTCTGGACCCACTCCATCGAGTCCATGACTTTCTTGTGTCGAGGGCACCAGAGCTAGACACAGCATTGCCAGAAGTTGTGGATGCCCCATCCCTGAAAGCGTTCAAGGTCAGGTCTAGTGGAAGGTGTCCCTGCTCATGGCAGGGGGATTAGAACTAGATCAGCTTTAAGGTTCATTCCAAACCAAACCATGCTACGAATATGCAAGTGAAAAAACAGGGCAGAGACCTGTTTGCTGCTTCCCTCTTCCTTTACAGCTTTCATTGTCCCCAATGCTTTGTAAGCTACGTTTTCCCATCTCTGCTTGAGTTTTATTTTTTATTAAAGAAAGGGTTTCTTACAGACAGTTTCATGTTGAAGACGTCGTCTACATCTGGTTTATATTTTCTTAGTCCTTAAGTATGACTTCTCCAAGACCGACTTCCCTGGCAGGTGAGGGGAAAATACATCTTTGGGAGTCTTTTCCCCTGAGATGTGCATTTTCTGTGAACATTCCTGTCAATAGCAAGCTTTTCTCTGTTAAAGCTGTTACGAAATAAGTTGTCAAAATTAAGTAGCTGAAGAACAGTGTCTTAAAATAATTTCTCTTCATGTTTGACTGCCTCTGAATGTCTGCTCAAACACTACACAGGGTCTTTGGTATTTCCACCCCACCTTTCCTGCGCTGCTGTTGAGTGAAAGCTGATGCCTTGCTTTGCTGCACTGCTTGTTTTAATCCTCAGATAAGTAAACTGCAGAAGAGGCTATTGCTGTATTCCTCATCGTTTTCAAATATCAGCCTCCAGTTACACTGCCCTTGTTCCTCATTTCAATGCCCTTGTTCTCCAACTGTTAAGGTTTCTAAAGGTCACCCTTTGTTCTCCTGAATGCACAGAAGGGTATGTGCATGCTCCTGGGCTTCACTGGTGAATAATGTAGAACTCCTTCAGATGAAAACAGTACAGTTTGCAGTAAGCCCTTCTAAACAGGAAAAATGCTATTGCTTTTGCAATTTTTAAGTCTTTTATTTGCAAAGTCATCTCTCTACTACAGTCACGTTATGTCAGTGCAATAAAGATACTCATCTAGGGTCTTTGCCATGGACTTTGCATTTTAAGCATTCAAAGGAACTGGTGGAAATACACTGGCAGATTTATTTCTAGATGCAGCAGCAAGAATGTGATCTTGCAGGGTAAAGATTTGCCTTTGTGCCGTGCAAGTGTGCTGAATAGCTTTCCTAAGGCAGATGTTTTTTGTCTGTTCCTAAAGGTGTTCTCACAGAGGACTAAGCCATTCCTGCAAGGGGTGTAGAAAGCACTCGTTTCTTTCTCACCATTGAAATTTCAGTGCATTCTGCCTCCATGGAATAGTTCCAGGGAACAACATAGCCCATCCTCTTGCTCTGGAAGCAATTTCAGTAAGTAAGTATTGCAAAGTGTACCCTGACGGCTTCCAGCTTAAGACAAGCACAGCTCTCCATTGACTTTAATTGGAGCAGATTTCTGACCACCCTAAGAGAACTAGCTGGATCACCACTTCTGAGAAATTAATGGGGACAAGGTGCCTTATTCCATTTAAAGATCTGAAAACCCCAGCATATATTTCAATATTCTTTGAGGAATACACTTTAGTGTAAGACAGTCTGAATTATCCAAATTCAGTTTTCCAAAACTCCCTGTTATTCATGTTCCTCATTATCTATCAATTACATTCAAAATTACCTTCATTACCCAAAACCTTGGTTATCCAAACTTATTCGTTGTCCCCTGTGATACTCTGGTAATTGATCTTGCTCTGCATTCCTCCAGCTGATGCTTGACTGGTTATGAAATGAAGGCACTGTTGGTCTGGCATGTGCTACCACATGCTCATTTTTCCCTCTGCTGTTCACATAGACAGTGCAGAGCTATAAAGAGTAGGTGTAAAGCTCATGATCGTTTGCCGTTGATAGATAGTTGGAGGAAGTGGATCTGTTACCAGCTTCTCTAGCAGAAGATCCAACAGAACCTGCCTTGAGATAGCTAAATTCTGGAGAAAACAGGAGAGGGTGAGAGGAGTGAAACTTTTTGAGCAGCAAAATACTTTAAGACTGCCCTAAAGCACTGCCTTTTCACAGTTCCAAATCCAGTGGTTTGTGGTGTCAGTCAAAACTACTTACCTTCAAAATTAGACAAACTAAATCCTGGGGAGATTCACCAAACATTCATCTGTTTTACTGCAGTCTCCTGCCATAGATGCCCAACCCAAACAAAAAACACCTTGTGCTTTCAAACACTGCAGACAACAATGTCAGTAATTCTTACAGCATGTACAGAACTTTAATTCCCAACACATTCTATGCCATCCTTCTACCGGGTTAAAGCTCGTTTCCAATAAAACTTTGTCTGAAATATGGCATCCAATAAATTGCAAGAAAGTAAATTTGTCACAACTAATATTCAGAAATTAATTATTCCCTTGTGGTTCCTGAATCATGAGCTGGAATACAACTTCATAATGATAACATTATTTTTTGAATATGATGGTGCCACAGCTTTAATTAAGGCCCGATGTTGAAGCATTTCATCACAGGTTGTTTCTTATTCTCAGGTGGGGAGGTTACTTCCTCTGTTTGAAAGGAGGCTTTGCAACAACACGTTGCAATTCCAACAGGGTTCAGTATGGTAAATTGAATTCAGTGCACTTTCCTGGTGGTGCAGGTCATTTGAACAAGACTCACACTTGCTAAGCTGCTTTCCTTGGACATATTAATTTTTATGGCAAATGGCATTGCTCCAATGTTTAGCTCTAAAAAACCCTCTCAGTGCTTCACCCTACAAGTAGATTTCTGCTGTCGCCTTCAGGTATGGCTGTTGCTGTGAATAGTTTCATTATGTATTTAGAACTATATCATCCAAAGCAATGTAGACATAGTTCTTAGCTGAAATTTCCTTACCCGATCCTCTCAGAGCATCATAACAGCTGCAGATGAAGCCCTTTAATAGTGGGACTTTCACGTTTTCAATCTGGACACTGGGATTTGCTTTTGGGCCTTCCAAGATCAAAAGCTTAATGTGCTTGTGGAAAGAGATCACTATTCCTGGTACAAATGTAAGTTTAGGTCTGCAGTAAATTTCCACGAAAAGAAGCACATCAGAGGCATGTTTCTGAACCACAAACTCTCCCATGGCTATTCTCACTGTGGTTCCACTTAGGCACCTGCTATCGCCCAAGGCTGCCCCTGAGGTCAGTAGCTATCAGAAAAGAGTGAATCCTACAGTAAAATACCACTCACTATGAGGAACTGAGCTTTTAGTGACCTACTTGACATACCCTAAAGGCATTTAAAGGGAATATCAAATATACGAAAGCCTTGTTTAAAATGAAAAGCGAACAGTTCGAAATCTCACATTTCCCTGCTGTGGCCTTCTGTCTTGTGGACTCACTGTACTTTGAGTAGCAGTACTTTGTACTCTGGTGTGCTATCTAACATGGCTTAAACTACCAGCTAGATGTATATTTAAATTAGATGTGTGGAGTTCTTTTTTCTACAGAAAAAGTTAAATAATATTTGTTGTTCATTTCTTGGTTCTATTGCAGCTTTCATTGACATGAATTATTTTAAGTAGCTTCAGTAGGGTGACAAGATCAGGTAGAGTAAAAAAAGCCCTAAAAAACACTGTATAAAAGCTGCTGTGTGGTCTTATTACATATCATAGTGCAGAGAGATCCATGCCAAAGATTTGCACTGATTGCTCGTGGGTCCACTGGAGCCACTAGTTCTCTGTTCCTTTGTATGAATCTGGTCTTCTATACTGATGTAAACATGTACTGAGCTACTTCATAGGTTGCACTGGGATGGAAGGGATCCTCAAAAGTCATCTTGTCCAACCCTGCTCTGCAGTCCAACCTGCTCATCGGGTTGCCCACTAATGCCACATTGATTTCAGTCTTGAATGTCTCAATCGACTCTGTTTAGATAATTTGTCTTATCTCACTGTTTTATTAATGCTAAAATATGGCATACAAGATCAACTAAAAACAGGAGTTATGTGTGGTTATGATAGTCCGAAGCAACTTTTAAGTTTTTATTCTAATTTTACTACATTTTTAGTCATTATTAATCATCTTCATCATTCACAGCTAAGTTTTCTCCCAATCTAGCAAGTTCTCTTACTTGCTATTTTCTGTGTTGTACCAAAGCACCCCTCTAAAATGTATTTATAAATGCAGTCCTATCTGTAAAACCCACTAAAGAGTGCTCCTCCACTTCTTCCTGTTATGAGATGCTCACTCATAATCCAGATAGTCTCTACAGGTTACCTTCCAAAAGTGAGTCACTGTCTTACTGAAGAATGTTTATTTTGGGAGGGGAGAGGAAGACGTCAGTTCTTGCATTTTTAGTTTTATCTATATCCTAATACAGTGGATTTAGAGGGGACTGAAAGGATGCCTTCACATGTTGTCACAATGAAGCAGATTATGTGTTGGATTCTCTTTTTAAAAGGCTTTTTGATGCCTTGCCTGTGTGCATGCGTGCTCTAGTTCAGTTGGTTTTGCTTTAACTTCTCCTATAAGCGGTGTCTGTGGAACTTTTCTTGTTTTCTTCACACAGAGAAATTGCTCCTGTAGCCTTGAAAATGTGAAGAATTATTCAAGGGCAGAAAAAAAGATAAATGACTGGCAGTTGTTTTTCAGTTATATTAATTTTATTAGTCATGCATTCTCCCATGGTTTTTTTTTCTGAGCTGTGGGACTTCTTTCTGTTAGCAATTAGAGCTTCTGAACAAAGAAAACTTCTGCTTAGATGCAGTGATGAATTCAATACCCCTGCCTACACTCCCTAGTTGAGTCAGGGGACAGCATTGTGGTGAGTTTTAATACCCGAAGCTTCGTCTGACTGATTCTCTGTGCTTGGGGCACTTGATGCAAATTCATGTAACACAGAGTGTAGGAAAAGAATAATCCCTCACCCAGCTCCCCCACAGAACATCATTTCTGCATTCCCATCAGCTAGCTTATGGATGTGCAGGAAAAGTCTTTCATGAGATAGTTAAGAATAATCATTCTTTGCAGCTGGTTCTGCCAGCCGCTGAACTTCCAGCAGCTACACCACAGACAGGGCTGAAGTGGCCACTGAGCAGCTTTGTGCTCAAGGGACACCATCTCTACACGTCTCTGCAAGCTTCTTGCTGTTCAAATGAGATGTCCATGGTGCTATGGTCTTTGTTAATCTTAAAGTGAGCAAAGCCCTGATTTTCAAGGCAGGAGCCCTTGTCTGTGAATGATTGAGGCATTTGCATCTGGGAGAGGAAGAAACAAAGGCTGTTGTGCTTTAACTTAATCACCCACACTTATGAAATACATGAAGCAATATTATGTCTCTATAGGTACCATTGGGACTTTTTTAATGAAAGATGGGTTAATCAAAACCAAAATATTAATGGAACAGTCAGTTTTAATGAGTTTGCCAAACTTAAATTATTAAGGAAAGCTTTAATTAACTAAACCATCTTTTGTGTAATAACATTAGAATGATAAAATAAGTATTGTAAGGCTTTTAAAAGTTTTGGATATTTTGTTAACTTCTATATTTAATCTTTAAAATCTACTTTTTTATTTTCTTTTTTTTTAATATTTTGATTCTCATACTGTTGAGACTTTTTAATAAAAAGTCTTTTTGAAAGTCTTCTGAACAGGAACAGTATTTCCATCCCAACGTGGCCAGGTTACACATTGTAAATAAATCATACTCCTTAACAAATGGGTTAGAAAATTAATCATATTGGTCAAACCCAGGAACAATTACCTTTTCACTTTTAGATGTTCTACATTTTCCCCTTGTATTTTGTTCTTTTAAAGCCTCACATGTTTAAAAAAAAAAACACCTGTCAATTTTAATGTTTTTGATTGGTTTCTCTAAAAGACAAAGAAATGGGTACACAAAAACTAACCCCCAAACTCAACAAACAACAACAACAACAAACCCACTACCAAAACATAAACAAAACCCTAAAACCCACAAAACCTAAAAATTTTATTCCTATTGTTACAATGTCAGTACCTGGAGACCTTGTAATTTATTTTTTCCCCCTTTTTAAAGCTTTGCATTGTCCTGTTTGAAGTTCAAATTATGAAATAAAAGGAATTTTAACCTCTTCAGGCTTTTTTTTGTTTTCTTTCTTTTCTTTGACAATCCCCCCCCCCAAATGCTTTTTTTTTTTTCACCATTCCAAAAGCTCAGTAAATGTGCAGCTTGATAGATGTGTGTGAAAATTTATAATGGGTGCTTTGTGGCGTTGATCAAAATCCCATTGAAGGGAGCACAGAGCCTGACCTAGACCTTAAATACAGAATTACAATCATTTAGGCTTCAAAGTAAAACTCAGCTAAAGTAAGTAAAAATTGCTACTGTGCCTTTGAATTTCAATCTTGACTCAGTGTATTAGTGGAAGGGAAATTGCACTTGAAGTGGTCAGCATGCAGATGTTGGCCGTGTGTTTTGTTTTTCTGGTAGAATCCAAGCCCTCTCTGTCTGACCAACTGAAATTGTTATGTGGTTAACAAATGCTCACTTTTCAGTAGTCAGCCAGAATCTCCAGGGCTGAACATATCCTTAAATGCTTAGAGGTACCTCAGGAATTTGTACTTGTGCTGAGCACAACTGAACGTAGCTTTGGCAGTGTGCAGGTGCTCATAGCAGAGCCACGTGGCAGTAGATGCCTCAGAGTNCCCAGAGAGAGAGTGAGTCTTATCCATGTTTGTCTTCTTGTTCTTATACATCTCAGCAAGCCAATGAGTGAAGTAGACATCACCATTTGTTTTCCTTTCACAGCCTATAATATAATTTTCTCCATTAAAATATTCCAATTAGCCTCAAACCAGCACACAGTCTCAAAGAGCTCCAGGTCCTAGTGAGTTTTACAGAAATGTGTGCAACTGTTGAGGGCTGAGAACTGGCACGTGTTTCAGCATCCTTGCTCTGCTGGTGTGTAGAAACTTGCTGAACCATGCCTGCTTGGCCATGAGTCTGAGCTCTTCCAAACAGGTTACAGTCTTAATAGACCAGCAGGCAGAGGCTGTTAATTTGAGTTATGGGCGAGGCTCGTGGGCTTTGGTGCATTAAACGACCTGCCCAAGGTTGTTCAGAGAGTGCTCTGCTGTGCCCAATATATAAGGACAAGTGATTTGGTTGAAATCATAGGTCATCCTTAGTTTTTAGCTCAGCACAAAGGTCTGATCCACTGTTGCTTTACTGCTACTTCATGTTTATGCCTAATATGCCTGGAGTTTTAGCCTACTGTCTACTGGTAGTCTTTGGAAAACACCCACATTCCTAATTGTTTAATAAATCTTTAATGAGGCTTTTAGTGTGTGTGAGGGTATGCATATTGATTTGTGTATGTGTGTTTAGGTATTAGGGGGAAAGCGAGTCTGTTGAGAGGCTCCTGCAAGATCTAGAGTGGAATGTGCAATTACAAATTATAATAAGGTGTAGAGGTTTTCCACCCCTTCGAATGGAGAAGTTGACATTAAATGGCACATCCCCTAATGATGCGGAGTGACTCAGAGAATTTGAAGGAAATAACAGCTGTGCGCATCAACGCTTAAAAATAGAAACTTCATCAGTCAGTAGCAGTTTAGAATGAGTGAAGAAATCTCCAAAAAAATATTAATTATGGTGGTTAGAGAAAGGGAAAATAAAATTCAGACTTTCTGAAGGCAGAATGGGGTCTTCAGACATGCAGCATGTCTGCTGGGTATCAGCCCCTTGTCCTGCTCAGCCTCTCTGCAAAGGTGAAAGCCGTTGTCCAAACATCAGCTCTTACTGCAATTTCCAATGTCCTAAGATGGCTCAGGCTCCCCACCTGGCAGATATGGCACAGGGCACCTGGTAGACTCTTGCCCTTCTGGAAGAAGTTCTTTACAGTGAGGGTGGTGAAACACTGCAGCAGGTTGCCAAGGGGAGTTGTGGCTGCTCCCTCCCTGGAGGTGTTCAAGGCTAGGTTAGATGAGGCCTTGAGCAACCTGTTCTAGTGGGAGGTGTCCCTGCCTATGGCAGGGGGTTGGAACTAGATCATCTTTGAGGTCCCTTCCAACCTAAACCATTCTATGATTCTATGGAATGGCAGCTGGATGCCCTGAGGCATCTCAGGTGGCATTAGATGCTTGTGTCTAAGGAGTAATTGCACACAGACATAACTACAGACTCACTTTTACTTGTGTCTTCCTTACACAGCCACATGAAGCACATCTCTAGTTCATAGCAGTATTTGCAGTGAGTAATTGCAGAAAGCAATAAACAGTTTATCTAATTTTAAGCTTTGGAAGAATTTTGAGGTGAGAAGACCATTTGTCTAGATTTTAATCTGACCAGGATATAAGGTTTAAAATTATCCTAATATTAAAACTGGTAGCTAAAAAACTACGATTTCAAGTTGCAGTGGATGATTGTTTTCTTAATGACCTCAAATCCATGAATTCATTTCAACATTTGCCTCTTTATATATTCATAGTTAAATATAACTTGAATATTGTCCTAATTACATTCTCATGTTAATTTAGCTCTGATTCAGAATTTCTATCATTATTCTTTTAGAATTATTTGGAAATGATGGAAAGTTGAGTAAAGATGCTCGAGCGCCTGATTGTGCCTTTGAATTATTTATCACATTCAAAGTCAGAAATATGGTTAAGATCTAGTTTGAGTTGTAAATGAGGCTTGGTAACGTAAGGAGGAAGCGAAAATCCTTTTTTGCAGAACGACAGGGTTTATGGGTGTGGTGTTTGATATTGTGGGAGCACTTCACAGCCCCACACGAGTGGAAAGCCTCACGGCTTAGTAACAAAAGATCCATTGCACCGGCTGGCAGATGCTATCTAAGCAGCTAAGACAGATACAGCATGGAAGGGGAGGGGGGAGAGAGAGACAAGTACAGAGACAACTTGCTGGAATGACAAAGCAGATTAGTGACAGAATTAAGAAGAGAAAACAGATGTCCTGTCTTTGTCATGACCAGCGCTCACACTGAGCTTTCCCTCTCCTATGTGCTATGGAAACAAAAGCTCTCCTAAGCAGCCTTTAGCCTTCGTTTTTCACAATGCATCACAGTGGCAAGTAGTGCAATGCTAATAGAGGGTTGTAGAAACCATGATTAATGCAAAAATTCATACTTGTGGCTGTGGCCCTGAGCTAGGTAGAGAACAAACAATTGCTGGTGAGGCGTGTTCAAGTCAGAGGATGAGAAACTGCTGGGGAAAAATTCTAAAGGAAACTTGTCTTAATGTAAGCAGCAGCTTTGCTAGAGGTAAGTGAGGGGAAATTCTTCATTTATAAATGGTTCATTGACCCATGATAATAAAGCAGTGCTGCAGAAGAAGGATAATTATCTACTTAAGTATCAGATGCCCTCAGGGTAAAAGCTTCCCTTCTCTCCTTTTGAAAAATGAACTCAGATTAAAAGAATGTCCTTTTCTCTGTTTTAGTGTTGACATGGATTTCCTTTATATGAGTAAAATTAATTAGTTTTTCTATTCCTTTAGTCCTGGTATGGAAATCAGATCTGCTAAGCAAGTTTCCAACTCTTCCCTTGGGCCCTAAGTTCAGCCAATAGCATCCTTTATGGAAGTTTGTACAGTGTGCTGGGAAGGCACAAATAAATTACAGGAGTTTTATTACACCAGTAGCTTGCCAAGAGGTGCAGCATTTTAGAACTAAAATCTCACGAAACTAGCTGGTTTCCCCATCCAGCATTGGCTTATTTCCAAGTACCTGCTTTCTAAATATGTATTTCTCCTTTTTAAGTTGTAACAGAAGAGAATAGTAGTGGCATAGATGATGCTTTACTAAAAAATAAAAACAAGAGCCAGATTTTCAAAGCAGACTAAGACTAGAATCTGGGGGCAGTTTTCTTCTGTTGTGAGCTGGTAGGTGTGGAGCTCACTTCAGAAACAAATCTGTTCCCACTTCAGCAAATATCCATTACAATCTTGTCTGTCCTCACCTGGACTCTGAAAAATGATCAAAACCTGCCACTCCTTTATTTCCAGAAAATGTCTTTTTCTCCCCAATCAGAATTATAAATGTGATTACTATGATAAACTTGGTGAAGGGAAGCACATTGTCTCTCTATTTATGGAAATAAATCACCTTTCCTATGTATTAATCTTTCTTTGTTTCAAATGTCTCATGTGGTTCTTGAAAATCAGGTTGATGTAACCTTTATGTGAACCTGTTAACTGCAGAGCACCTCCTAGTTACCTTTCCTGGAGTACAGAGAATATTCCTGATACCTGCAGGCTTTGAGACTCAGTAAAAATAAATTAAGCTGACTGTAATACAATGGCATAGAACTTCATTTTCTTCAGTCCTTTGAACACTTGTTTTAATACTGGAAAAAAAGAAGAAGTAGAAAAAGTTGGTAATTTTCATAGCCTTTGGTCATGAGAGTTCAAATGGTGTTAAAGGTGATTTTAAGGTCTTCATTCTGCAAACACAATACTGTAAGTCAGAAAAAACCCAATACTGACAGCAGGGAATTGAAATGAGGACGAGGTCTCAGGTACTGCTTGTTGGATTTACTCATCTGAGGCTCTGCTCAAACTTCCGACCCTATTAATAATGCTACCAAATTGACTTTCAAGGGAGGAATCGTAGCAATTATTAATTTCTGTGAAGACAGCAGATCAGATGACTGTGAATAGCATCTGTGTACTTCCATTGTTTGCTTTATAGTTTCATTTCACTGACTCATGAAGCGCAGTCACCAAGATAAAATAAAATCAAAGTCTATTTACAGTGCTGTGAACACCACACTTAAAAGGGAATAGTCTTCATTATCTTAATGCATTTCTAAAAACATATGATGTTTCTAACAGGTGAGCACTCCTTGTGAATGATAATTAACGTGGTGTAGAAATAAGTGATCTGCTATTATTGGCGTGGTGACAGCTTTTCACATGTAGGTACCTAAAATTAGAGGTGTAAGATCAAGGTTTTCAAAAATACATAGCATGTGTGTGGAAAGCATTGTAACACTCCTGTCTCCAGTGACACACTCAAACCTTTCATAAATTCCTTTGGCTTTCTCCCATTTTTAACCACAAAAGGAAATGTCTCTGACTCTCAGATGCATTAAATACAAGCATCTCCCTGTCGAAATGGTAGCTTTGAGTCCGTAGGAAATGTGCTCTCCTTTAGNTAAACCATTCTATGATTCTATCAGAAGCAGGTTACAGACTAAGGATTGAGATACTTGTCTTTTGGAACTACTCAGTCTTGCATTTGTGCCTTGACAATATCACCTTCAGATGTCCTTGTTTGTCCTCTGCGGGCAGTGGAGCGCTTCCGCGACTTGCGCCCCGAGGAAGTGGCTGATTTATTTTGCACGGCGCAAAGAGTTGGCAACGTGGTGGAGAAACACTTCCGCGGCACCTCGCTCACCATTTCCATCCAGGTTNGTTGGAAGGGACCTCCAGGATCATCGAGTCCAACACCACTGCCAAAGCAGGGTAGAATCATAGAATGGTTTAGGATTTCTCAATATTAACATATGGAGCTGAGTTTAGTCATTTTGTCTGTACCTGAGGGGTTTAAGGAAACTTCTGAACAAAGTGTCCTATGAGTCCCTGTAACCAAAGCCTTACACTTCAGTTGCTTTCACTGAAAGCAACTTCCTCAGAGAGGAAGAATTTAGGNGTTTGTAAACCACTCAACTAAAAAAAGGTTTAATGGTTTGTTTTATCAAGCTTTCAGCCTTCTTCCCTAGTCCAGTGACGAAAGGACATTCAAACTTCGAGGGGCAGTAAATGCAAAATAATAATAATAAAAAAAAGGACTGCAGTAAGTGCATTGCAGCCTTGGCAGATTTGCCATTGAAAGAGATGAAAAGGCAAACCAGCAGAAAAGTGTGGGGAAATAACTGCAAACCTTTGCAATAAGCCAGTGAACATTCCTCAGCATGGTGATTGCTTGCGACTACTTCAGCAAACACTCTGCTAGTATTGACCTAGGGAAGGCAGCCACATCTCCCTGTTCAGCAGGTAGCCTACTGCTTGTGATGGAAATGGATAATTCCTGCTATTTACTTGCAGGCAAAGACATGTACCCATGTAAATATGTTATCAATGATGACCTTTCTGTTATTTGTGCAGGGTATTTTTATACCAAAGTGTATTGGTTAGAGTTTAGCTTCTTTAGGGGAAACCAATACAATGATAATAGGATGTCTTCCCCCCACCCCTTGGATAGGGAAGATTAAAAAAAAGGCAGAAGGGGCAAAGCCACCCACAAAACAGTCTGGCCACGATTTGGAAGGTAAAAGAAAAAACTTTAACAACAAACAGAAGGTACTCAGAATAGGGAAGTTACAAATAGGTATAGGGAAGGGATAACAACCCTGAAAGGAACAAAAGATATATATATATATATACAACTGGATTGGATGGCAGGGGTCCAAAGAGGGTATCCACTGCATGGTAAGAGGCTAGCCACGAGGTGGGAGAAGGGAAGAAAACAGGAAGTTCCACTGTTTATATAGGGGGGGTCCAGACAGGAAGTGGGAGTGGGCTAAACACTACACCTGGGATCGAACTGATGTGGGGGTCAGGCTCTGACCACTTCCCCCAACCCAGGAGGGTTAACCCTTTATACAAAGGGGAAAAAAAAAAAAAGAGAGAAGGAAAAGAAAAAAAAAGAGAGAAAGAAAAAAAAAACCCCTCTGTTTAAAGCAAATCAGGAGCCTAAGCCCTTTGCAGTAGAATGAGAATTTAAGCAAGCATGCTTTGATTAAATTCTTGCTTACATGTCTGATTTTATATTCACAAGGATCAGAAATCTATTCCCAGCTATTCAAAAAAAGTGATCTGAAGGAATGAAAAATAACAACTGTCACTTTTGCGGTCTAAGCAGTTCCGCACTTTGCTGTGGTCTGATGGGGAAAAAAAGCTTTGCGTTGAATGGTCCCCAAGAAAATACACTAAATGATGATAGAGTGAAATTGGATGTAAATAATGAGTGAGGAAGATTTCTGAATTCCCATGTCATCCTTGTTAGCTCCTCTAACCAGAGGCTTCTCCCTTTGCTTACAGGATGGCCCCGAAGCTGGACAAACGGTGAAGGTGAGTGCTTATTATGCAGAATACAAATTAAGAGACAATTATCAGAACTAATAAAAGATCAAAACTAGTCATCTGCAGACCATTGCTGCAACGTTATTTCATCCTTGAGATCAAAAAATCCCAAGTGTACAATAGCTGTAAATACTTTTTATGGAAACTGCATACGATGTTTACAGGTTTGCTTTCTAGACAAACATTCTCAATCATGGAAATATCTTTTCTAAGCTGCTGGGTGTATTTATGCAAGGAAAGCCTTAGAAAAGAGGCATCTGTTTAAGTTTTTTGTTTGTTTTATGGAGAAAATATTGCCCTTCCATTCATAGTCTCTTTGTTTGTCTTTTTTATTGCCTAATGAGTTGTAGCTAATTATAGGAACAGTTAAACTGAACCACATTAGGAAAATATACCTTTTGTCTATGTTTTCTCTCTACATATTCATATCACATTCTTGTTACTGAAGTTCAAATGTAATGGAGCCAGTGAAGCTTAAAAACAGATTTTAAGTGTACTTCTGGGAATAAAAAAAACAAACAAAAAAAAAAAAAAGAGAGAGAGCTGGGGGGGGGGAGGGGAAGAGAGGATTTATGATTATACTCTCCACTTGAGTAATAACATAGATAGCATCCAAGATGGCTCTCCAGCCATGTTTCACTGCCTCATAATGTGAATGCAAATGCATGTGTAGTTAGATTATATGCCTGAACATTAGATAAAGGATATTTTTTACATTTGGAATCAAAGGAAAGTCAAATATGGCTCTGGGTTAGCACATTGTAAAATCAAATTAGCTGTCTCAAAGAAGCTGTTTGGCTTGATTAAGATAACTGCAACAACCAAATGATGGCATAGAGAAACGTTTTACTTCTTTCCAATTTGCTGCCTTGACCTTATTTTTCTTACTCCTTTTTGTTGCTTGCTTTGAATACTTAACAGAGAGATAAAGAGGAACCTGAAAATCCCCAAGCTTTGAAAAGCTGAGGAGTGATGAGGAAATGTAAAACAATTTACCTCATTACTGCATCAAAACAGATTCCTTGGCTTGTGTCTTAGAGTGCATTGAGTGGGTTTCATTGGGAATGTCTGTTGACAGGTGAAGGTCTCAGTTTGAGTAGTTTCTGAACCAAGTTTTATCATTAACACCAGCATGTTTTAACAGGAAGATCATAGGATTCCTTTTAATATCTTGGGCAAAGGGATTTTTTTTCTATTTAAAGAAAGGGTTTACAGGAATTATTATGGTAAGAGGTGAGAAATTTTCATGATATGAATGAGAAAACTTAACATAAAAATTCCTATTGTCTGTGAATGTGAAGAGTTACAAATTATTAGGTAGGCCTTAAAAAGCCAAGAAATTCTGTGTCATTTTGTACTTCTACTGGAGACAAAGAGCACTAAGTGATAATGTGTCCAATACATTGCAAAATTGTAGCCACCCTTCATACTTCCTTCTCACACTTCTAATAAGCAATGAGATGAAAATGACCCTCTCTTACAGCTGTGAACCCCTGCACTCTAATAAAGAGTGTGTAGCCATAAATCAGAGGTTAGCAGTTTGCATTTCTCTACTTTTCTGCATCATTGGGCAACACCATAATTTATCATCATCACTTTGGGATGTTTATCATCCACAAATGCCAACAACTATTTTCTTCAAAGAACTTAGAGCTTTCAAAACAGGAATGAGGGGGAAAAAGTGGCTATGAACAAGATCTGCAAAGTGGACAGTGCAGCAGAGACATAAATAGCTGATTCCATTCAAACTGCTTTGAATCAGGAAGTTTGAAAAATCACCTGTGATCTACAAATAACTTCTGAAACTTAAATTCAACATGTCAGCACGTTTCTGTATGTGTTTTCTTCATGTATCAGAGGGCACAATAATCCAGTATTCCTCTAAGGGGAACTTACAATTAAAATTTCAGGAACAAACTAAACATTGGAAAAAAACATTCTAGCAGTAAGAATAACAAAGCATCACAGTAAATATCCAAGGGAGTTTGTGAATGCTGTGCTTCAATAGGGCAAGCAGGCTATGGCAGAGCTAATTAGGTGTGGCTGATCTTGCTTTGAGTGGGTTCACATGCCAGATGGCTTCAGGAGTCCTTCCATTTATGTTTTGTATAATTCTCTATACCTGCATAAGTACAGGCTGCTGTATGTACTCTGTAGGAAGAGGACTACAGGAAGCAGGGGAAGACTGATAGTTCTTAAATTGGGCAATGCAAAGCTTTACTGGAAAATGGGATGAGCTACAGCATAGCTGAAGACAAAAACTGACTGAGAATTTGTTTCTGAAAAAGATTAGGAAGTTCTCTTTATTTGTCAGCAATAAAGGAATGGTAATCCATGCTCAAGAAAAATCGTGACTTCAGTTTGAGTATGAGTCTTAGGGCTTTCTTTACTATGGAGAGGAAGAAAATTGTATGTGCAGTTCATGTACCAAGTGTAAAGAAGATTGCCCTTTCCGAATGACTTTTGGATATAGATTAGTGATAGGATTGACTGTGACTGTTATGTGTTCATTATGCTGGTGTGTGCAGGGTTCAGTCAGATGTACAACACACTACAATGTCAGGATACTTTAGTGGTGCCCTGTGGGCTAAAACCTTGCTAGTTACCTAACAACAGGGAGCTGTTTATAATCTAACAAGTAACTCTGCTATTGATGTACTCTGATCTGTGTCCACCTTTGAGGCTAAGCTAGCAGAGCCTGCAGGACAGGGTTCTAGGGAGGGTTATGGTCCTTTCACATTCTCTCATTATTGCAGTCTGGATGGGTGCCTATACCTGACCCTCAGCTCACCAGTATTTTGGAAGTGTAGATGGGTCTTTTCTTACCCCTTTAGCAGCTGGAAGTTTGCTAAGGAATTCTGACCCATATCCCAGGTCTCAGACAATAAAATAATATGATGTATTGCTTCATAATATTTTTCATAGCTGCCCACAGATTGTGCCGTTCCAGCCCTGTCACCTATTTATGAGAGAGATGAATATCCCTCTCCAAAGGTCATCACAAACTTGCACACTTTGTGTTTTATCATAAAATGTTCTTGCATCAACTCACAACAGAGAACCTGCGCATCTCTGAGCAGTGTGTCAGCAAGCATAATCCCCTTCCAGCATTAAAGACATTTTGAACACTTGTTTTTTCTGACTTGGGAAAGGAAGGAAAATGTGTTTAGGTCCTCCCTTTAGGAATATTTATCTCTGCAATTTCGAGCCCTGTTTTTCTTGGAGAACACTTTGGTTGCCCAGGGAGGTTGTGGCTGCTCCCTCCCTGGAGGTGTTCAAGGCCAAGTTGGACGAGGCCTTGAGTGACCTGTACTAGTGGGAGGTGTCCCTGCCTGTGGCAGGGGGTTGGAACTAGATGATCCTTGAGGTCCCTTCCAACCCTACCATTCTATGATTCTATAACACAAACCTCAGAATGTTCTTTTTGCCAGGAATGGAGGATGAGTTTCACACAGGTTCTGTTTAAGAATGCCTTAAATATCCAGGCAATTTCATGGATCAGGGAAATCAGCTCTGCATCTTAATGCTGGACTCTTACTGCTATGTCAAGTGAGTGATGTTTTAAGATTTCCCCAGTATATTTTATAGCCTTTTTTTAACATCAAGACAGCAAAAGCTCTAGCTGCCCTGGTGGATGTATAGCATGGTGCAGAATAAACTCTCAGGTTTACCTTTTATGTGAGATTCAATCACAAGAAACTCCATGTACTCTGTGCTCCGTAAAGGCTAAACAAATCAAGCTGGCAGGAACATGATGCAACTAATTTATCTGCAGAGACAAGATAATATTGCACAGTGAGTGTCTGTTGCACAAACACATATGAATACATGCTCTGTTCTGCAGCAGTGTTAAAGTCTCCAGCAGTTCAGCACCTCCACTGTTATCCATGAGTGTCTGTTTGCCAACTACAGACTCACCTAAAGAAATGAGAAATTGAGGCTGATGGTGGCAGTGTGGGTATACATGCAGAAGTTTGTTTTCTATGCCACTAATTATTTTACACTGAAGAAGATTGTCTCACAATTATTTCTCGATGTATGTATCGTGGGTTTCTTTCCCAGATGGTTTTTTAATGCTGTGTTAAACCAATCCACCTGCCTTGCATTCTTCAGGAATTTCAACCTGAACTGTGGTGTCACAGAATCACAGAAT
>WBNM01034631.1:0-12092 GCA_013399055.1 Ramphastos sulfuratus | reverse complement strand
AAGCAGCAGCTCTTCAGCCATCCCTCCCCAAGCCCAGAGTGTTGCATGGGGTTGGCCATCAATCAACACTCCCAGATCCTCCTCCAAGCAGCAGCTCTTCAGCCATCCCTCCCCAAGCCCGGAGTGTTGCATGGGGTTGGCCATCAATCAACACTCCCAGATCCTCCTCCAAGCAGCAGCTCTTCAGCCACCCTTCCCCAAGCCCGGAGTGTTGCATGGGGTTGGACATCAATCAGCACCCCCAGATCCTCCTCCAAGCAGCAGCTCTTCAGCCACCCTTCCCCAAGCCCAGAGTGTTGCATGGGGTTGGTAATGCCTTTTACTATTTCATCATATCCTCACTCATTCTCAAGGCAGTTTGCTAACTTTGCCTCTCTCTCCCTCTCTCAAGTCCAACAGTGCAGGCTGTAAGCAATGAACACAAATATTCATTTGGTTTATTTCAAGTGCTGAAGGAATATTTTAATATGTCATAGGAGAACTCAGCAGTGCAGTCTCATAGCTAGACATTATAAAACTTCTGGATGTCTGCAAGCAGACATTTAAATCTTCTAACAGTGGAAAAGAAAAGGGCTATGTGGATGGAGAGTAAACATCTCAGACTTCTTGATTTGCAAATTTTGTAGTAAAAAAAAAAAAGTTATTTTTCTGGCAATTTGAAGGGCAGAAAATTGACAATCTCTAAACATTATCTGCTCTGTACAACAGGCTAAGGTTTCATGAAATACACAGAAAGGCTTCAGTTGTTGCTTATCAATAATGCTGAAAGTCCATCAGTGACCATGGCAAAAATCAGACAGGATGCAGTGACCCAAACACAAAGTCAATTGGAAAGAACTGGAAGGGCTGTGACATTTTATGGTGCAATTAGAAAATTAAGTGGTTCCCTTTGACCCCAGGAGCTTGAGTTTCATTTTGTTTCTTCACCCAAGGAAATTCTCTCCAGATTCAGATGCTCTTTGTAGTAGACTACATTTCTACTGCTTCTGTTTTGCAGCTTTTCTTATTTGGACATTACTGCTTAGCCTCTCACCAGTGATTAGCCATCAGGCTGCCAAATTTATAGGTGCCATTACTGTCTGGGGCTTGGGTGACTTCTTGTGTTTACATCTCTAAGTGCTTCCCTGCACAGGAGAAAGCAGGATATTGGAGACAAATGAACAGGTTGAAGTGACCCAGGATGTTCTGTCTTTTTCCATGTGAGGAATCTAAGTCTTCTCTAAGAATTACGTGGGGGAAGTCTGGATGCAAGATGTACTAGAACATGGAAGGTCTACCCCTTAGTTTACAGCTCCATCCAAAGATTAACAGAACAGATACATCTAGCAGATGTGTAGCTTCAGGAATAAGCTGTTTACATCTAGGTAGTCATTTTTAATGACATGGTCAGAAGCTAAATAAAGGGATTAGAAGTACAGAATGCAGAACACATGAAGGACAACAAATAAAGCAAACAAGCTACCTTCAAAAGTAATGAGGGGGCAGTGCACATAACAAAGCTGAGGCTTGCTAGGATGTTTTTGGCTTGATCCATTTTGAAGCTGCAACAAGCAAATTCAAACACTACAGTACAACATGGACTGTTCTGGAGGAACTAGGAGGGCAGAACACAGGGAAAATAAAGCAGCAGTGCTAAGTGGATTGAATAAGAGGAAATTTTGGATAGCAGAAAACCTTAATGATGNGCCCTTCTCTGGGCACCTTCCAGCACCTCAGCATCTTTCTATCGTTGGTCTCTCAAACAAGGCCAGCCCTTACCACAGCCATGTGTTGGTTTCACATTTAGGACTGGAACAGCAGCATCCATGACACACTGAATTAGCCAATCTAAATTCAAACATGCATAAGAAAACAGAAGGATTTTTTTTCTTCTGCACCACCTTCTGAGACACTGTCCTCTTTGCAAAAGGTTGTTAAGAGCTGGAGAGACCAAAAGAAAATAAAACATAGGGAAAAGCATGAGAATGACATAAATTTATACTGGAAAATCTGAAAGATGGTGTTTGTTGATTGATGGGGATAAAAAGAAGAAAGAAAAAGAATAATACTAATTTAATGAGGGAAAAAAAAAAAAACCCAAGCCAAGCCTTGGGAACAAACCTTCATACTAACAGGAATTTGTGAGGTGAAGTGAGTGGCCATCAAGAGGTCTGTAAAATAAAGCCCCTGAGGTACACACTGCACACACAGGCATCATTTGGCTGTGCCTGAAATCAGCCTGAGCTGGAAGGATACTGTAATGACAACAATTTAAGAGCTAGTTTTGGCTTTCCTTCCCAACTACAATAAGCAGCAGTTTGGGAGAAAAGTTGTCCATGGCACAGCAATGGGCCCTGCTGGCCAAGAGGAACAATGGGATCCTGGGAGGCATTAAGAAGAGTGTGTCCAGCAGATCAAGGGAGGTTCTCTTCCACCTCTACTCTGCCCTGCTGAGACTTCATCTTCAGTACTGTCTTCAGTTTTGGACTGCCCAGTTTAAGAGGGACAGGGATCTGCTGGTGGAGAGACCCCAGGGCAGGGCTATGAGGATGATGAGGGGAATGGAGCACTGCCTGATGAGGAGAGGCTGAGGAACCTGGGGCTGTGCAGTCTGGAGAAGAGAAGACTGAGAGGGGATGTTTATAAATGAGGGCTGGGGGTCAGGAGGGGAGGGACAGGCTCTGCTCACTGCTCCCTGGGATAGGACAAGGAGCAATGTTTGGAAGCTGCAGCACAGGAGGGTCCAGCTCAACACAAGGGGCAACTTCTTGCCTGGAAGGGTCCCAGAGCCCTGGCACAGGCTGCCCAGAGAGGTTATGGAGTCTCCTCCTCTGGAGCCTTTCCAGGCCTGTCTGGATGTGTTCCTGTGTGACCTGAGCTGGATTGTCTGGTCCTGCTCTGGCAGGGGTGGTGGATCTCTTTGTGTTCCTTCCAACTCCTAACATCCTGTGAGCCTGCCTGCTGAGGTGTAAGTGCAAAGGGACAATTCTCTTGAATCAGGACCTGAGCAGAGGGTAAGGCTGAACCTGACAGACTAAGTTTGAAGGGAACACTTCCTCAGCCAGATGCAAACCAACAGCCCTGCAGCTAACACACATCAGGAGAAGGTCAAATACTTGACATCACAAGATGAAAAGCTGAATGGAGCCATTAAAAGCAGGGCTTCAGCCTGGGAGGCAACATCTGTTTTAAATACTTAACTCCTGTGGCAGAGCAAGAGGTGACAGTGAAGGAGGAAATGTATGAATGAAGACTTTCTTATCCAAAGAGACAGGTCACACTGCAGCCTTCCCCCCCACACACACTATTTTTTTTATGTCTCACTCTTCAGTTCTTGCTGCAGAAAAATATGGGCTTGGTATGACTAAGGGCATTTACATTCTCTCATCAACTGTAACTGCTGTAACTGTACCTCAAAAGCCACTAACAGGAAGCAACCAACGGACTGCTCACAAGAACAAAAAAAGAAACATCAAGGTTTGGGCTTTAAAGAAAGGCTGCACAAGCCTCACATTTTCTGGTAGATGTTCAGAGAACAACATCCAAGTTCAGCTTTTGCTGTCTTAGGAGTCATAGTTACTTTTTATCTGCTGGTGAAATGTGATAAGACAAATCAGCATCTGATGAACCTTAAGGCACCCTCACATAGCTAAATCAATCAAGTAACACATAGGATACCTCACTGGGGCCTTCTAAACTGAGAATAACTCAAAGGCAAAGATTCAGCACTCCTCTGACTAGATGCAGAAACATGTCCAATGCAGTCTCTGCTTTGCAAGTGCACAAACTAAGTGAAGCCCCAAAATAAGATTTCACCACAGCTTTCAGACAATACTCAAGACTGTGCCCTTGCCTCCTCCCTTCCCTGCAGGAATTCTCTGGAGCATTCCCCTTCCTTTCCCAGTATTTCAAGAACTCTGGTTCCACTGATGACATATCCATGGCCAAAAGATGAAGAGCAGAGCTACCCCTCAGCCATGGCAGAGAGGTACACCTGCTACCAGACATCCTGCCCACCCTCCACACGAGGTCTGTGTGAGGCTAAGTCTTGTTTTTTCCTGTACCCCTCTGCTTCCTCAGGAGCCCAAATCAGCACTGCTTCAGTCTTGGTGCACCTGAAGTCTTGCTCTTCAATCCTGACCTTTTCAGGAGGAGGGTGACTCCTCTTTTAGAAGGAGTCCCATGGAAAAGACAAGGAGTAATGGATGTAAACTGACTACTGAGGAGATTCCAACTGCACTCCCTAAGAAAATGTTTCCCCACAAGAACAGTCAGACACAGGAACAGCCTCCCAGGGGAAGCAGTGGATTCTGCTGCAGCAGACAGGGACAGCTTAACAGTGTGCTGGGGCAGCTCATTTCAACTAGAAAGGTTAGCCCAGATAATCCTTGGCATTGTGACCTTACCTGAGCCATCTGTAACAGCTATTCAAGCAGCCACCTGAGCACTCCTTCAGGAGCAAGCCTCTCTTACCCTCCATGCCCCTACAAGAGCATCCCCACCCTGAGAAAACACCACCCACCAAGTGGGCTGATCACTTGTTACTAGGGAGAAGTGACCAACACCCATGTGGCTATGACCTCTGGAGAACTTGTAAGGTGATGGTCACTGAACACTACTAAATTTGGACTAAGTACCAAAATGTGAGACAAGCAAAGCAAGCCCAGAAAAATCTGTGCAGCATCAGATAGATATTTCAGCTGACAAAGAATAGAGGGAAGTGACAGCAGAAGATGACCTACAGCAAGGAGCACTTTTCAGAGGCACAGAAACAATCTTTGGTGTTGTGACTGGGGACAAGCCCAACTGCCCTCATGAACACCATTTTAATATCCAATCTATTTTAAATGATGTTGAAACACAAAGTAGTGATTACACATGTTGTTTGGAGACTTTTAGGGAGCTATTCCAGCCCACATAATTGGAAGTCATTTTGAAGCCAAAACAGTCATTTGGCACTAGCTCTGATCCCAAGAGGTGGTGGCTTGCAACCAAAAGAACAAAAAGCAAAAAGGGTCCATACTACAAAGAAGCTGTAAGGATTCTAAGAGTAGCAAATTCAGTTGAGTTTGTTTTCTTTGGAGTCCAGGGCATAGCCACAAAGATGCTGAAGGGAATGGAACAGCTCTGGTAGGAGGAGAGCCTGAGGCAGCTGGGGCTGTGCTGCTGGGAGAGGAGGAGCCTGANGGGTCAGGAGGGAGGGGACAAATTGCTCACTCATGCCCTAGGATAGGACAAGGGCAATGGATGGAAACTACAGCACAGGAAGTTGCACCTCAACACGAGCAAGAACTTCTTGACTGGAAGGGTCCCAGAGCCCTGGCACAGGCTGAACAGAGAGGTTGTGGAGTCTCCTTCTCTGGAGCCTCTCCAGCCCTGTCTTGATGTGTTCCTGTGTGACCTGTGCTGGATTCTCTGGTCCTGCTCTGGCAAAGGGGTTGGATTTAATCTATGGAGGCCCCTTGCAACCCCTAACATCCTGTGATCATGGCTGGACCCAGTACTGACCTGACCCCTGGGGAACACCACTTGTTCTGGACCTTGATCAACCACAATGATCCATCACAGATCAGTATGAAGCCCTGCCCAGAGTGTTTTGGATAGATCCAAAGAGGGAAACATCAGTTGCAAGAAATGCAAATTCATTTGAATAAACAAACCAGCATTAAGAAAATAACACATTGCTCAAAGTCCACAGACAGGGGGAAAAAGAAAAATAATCCAGTGCAATAAACCTCCTGGGTTGTAAAATAGCTCTGCTCCTAGAATCACAGTTGTTGAGGTTGGAAGAGACCTTTGAGATCATCACATCCAAAGGCCTGTGCCCAGAGCTCACAATCCCACTGCTACTGCTAAGCCACTGCCACTAAACCATACCTCTAAGCACCACATCCATGTGTTTCACTTTCTATCTCATCCTCTTACACTTTAAATCTATCTATATATATAATTTTTAAAGCTATTCTTGCAGCTCCAGTTGGAGAGGACAGAGATGCTTGGGATGTGCTCTTCCTGTGCTTGCCTGAATTCACTCCACCAAAGAGAGGGGGATTTGACACATCCTCTGCCACAGAAAAGGATGTTTTAGCTATGCATAGGTTCTGTGGGTAAGCAAACAAGTGGGAGGAACTTGTACAAAGGCACTGTGGTGCCACTACATAAATTCCAGTGTCTACTTGTATTTATCTCATCACAGCTCAGCAGTATGGCTGTGCTGCTAACCCCTCACAGGTATGAACTTCAAATTANCCTCCCTTGATCTGCTGGACATCTGAATGCTCCCCAGGACCCTGTCGGCCCTCTTGGCCAGCAGGGCACATTGCTGTGCCACGGCTGAGTTGGTATCCACCAGCACTCCCAGGTGGGAGTGATATTCCCTCAGTGTTTTACACCTATTTTTTTTACCCTAGAGGCTTTAATGCAAAGAGGTAACCTCTGAAGTGAAAACTTTGAGCTGATGAGAAAAAATTTTGCACATAACTTTGTCTTGAGATAGATTAGTCAAGAACTCAACTACCACCTGCTAGCTCCCAGTTTGATAAGCTACCTTCAGACAGCAGCATTCACTGATGTGGCAGAAAAAAAGGATTACAAGAACAGACATTTTGGGCACCTTCACACTAAACTGCAGAGGCAAAGACAAAAATCAAACAGATGAGTGAGGAGCCAGTTAATCTGAGGGTGATAGTGACTGCAAGGATGCCTCCTGGATTGTCTCAGGTGCCTTGGAAAGGTCAATGGAGAAGTATCTGCTGGTCAGGCTTGACTGAAAAGATGAATTCTAGAATGATCATTCTAAGAATCAGAAGCAAATAAATACTCTGTGCCTTTTTTTTTTTTCCCCCTGGGTGTCTCCTTCCATCCCATTGCTTGTTTCTGGCAGCTTTATTGACTGTCTTCACATACAGTAAGTATGGGCCTCAGAAGTGGAATTTGGCAGTTACAGACAAGAGCTGCAATGAGGTCCTGGCCTTGGGACTTCCAGGTGGCAGGATGCAAAAGAGATGCAAAAATCCCATCAGTACAGAATGGGAGCATCACAGGTTGTTAGGGGTTGGAAAGGACTCAAAGAGATCATCAAGTCCAACCCCTCTGCCAGAGCAGGACCAGACAATCCAGCTCAGGTCCTATTTGTGTTGATTTGGGTTTTTGGGGGGGTTTATTTGTTTTTGTTTTGTTCGGTGCTTTTTGGTTTTGGGTTGGGTTTTTTTGTTTGGTGGTGGTTTTGTTTTATTGTTATTGGGGGCTTTTTGGGGGGTAGTGGTTTTTTTTTTTTGTTTGTTTGGGTTTTTTGTTGTTGTTTGCTTGTTTTTTCCTTCTGATACAGAACCACAGAGCTAGCATGAGAGAATTGCCTGTATTGGAAAGGACCTCTAAGCTCACTGAATCCAACCATTAGCTAACACTGACAAGTCCTCACCTAAACACACTTCCTTTATTGAAGAAACCCAGACACAAAATGTTGACTGCTACTGCAAGAAAGCAACCTGAGCCTTCTGCCAATGGTTCCCCTTCAGCTGAAAACAGTTGGGGGCACCAAATGCTTTTAATTTCTCCATGACTGTGTTGTGTTTTCTGTCTTTTGGTAACCATGATCATCAGAGCCCTCTGTGAAACACAAGGACATACAAGGCAGCTGTGTGGGAGTATGTTAAGAACTAATTGAAGCTAAGTTGACAGTGAGCCTGGAATACTACCCTAGGTTAACAAGCCTGGATGTGATAGGTCTGGTTTTGATCATCTTTACACCTGTGTAATCAAGAGTGGCAGCGCTGAAGAGAAAGCCTTTACCTATTACCACTTGCCAATCTCTATCACCACTTGTCCATGTTCAAACCCAAGCCCTAGCTTGTTTCTGGACTCTCAGCTGTAGGTATTAACTCATATGTGTATGCAAACGACCCTGTGGTTGAGAATGGAGATTTGCATCACCTACAAGGAGAGTCTTGTGAATGCAGATAGGCAAGATAAATTGAGAGATAATCTAATTACAGCTCTTGCTCCCTGAGACTGATGGAGTCCAGACTGCAGAATCTAGTTCATAAACTCATTTCCTTGAAGAAGTCAGCTTGAAGAACAAGAAGTGATTCAGATTTATGCTCTGATCACTATTTTATTGTATGCTTACTTTTGTTTATTAGCTGGAAGGTATCTGGAATTGTAGAGCTGCCATTCAAAACAAACTCCTGAAGGCACTGAAGTGTCTCACTGCAGGTTGCAAGCAATAGGTTCACTGCTTTAATACAGCCACTGATGATTTAAACTCAGTTGAGGTCTAGGGAGGCAGCAGCCCCTGAGGAATGACACCTGCCTGTAAGCACTAAGATTAATTAGTGAAGGGACAATCAACCACTTGAACAGCAGAGATTATCAGTCACAGAATGACAAAGTTCTTTTGGAAAAGAAACAATTCTAAGATCAAAGCCAACCATCAGACCCTTGTTCTGCAGGCTTTCAGGACCCATTTGGGTGCATTCCTGTGCAAACTACCCCAGGAAATCCTGCTGTTGGCAGGGAGGTTGGACTCTGGAGGTCCCTTCCAACCTGTAAAGTTCTGTGATTCCCTAACTCTGCCGAGCCTGGTGCTAAACAATGTCCCTCAGCACCACATCTCTTTGAACACATTGTTCAAAATGAAGTTATCAGTGATGAGTTTAAGAGAAGTATATTTTATACTGCAGTGACTATTTAATTAACTTTAGATAGCTAAACACAGCATCACAACTGGAAGCTATTTGAGCCATTAAATTAGGTGCAATGGATGTTTCTTAAACTATGATCACCTTCTCTCCCAAACTCAAAGCATTTTATGGCAGTAGAGGATAAGTTTTACAGTGTCAATGGTCTCTTCATCAGAAGCTAACCCAAAACTCAGATAAATAAGTTCACATAGGAAAGCAAAGGTTAGCAATGAATTACACCTGATGAGATGACACTGACAAGGTGTAGAAGTGGCATCAATAATCCCTTAGTTTGGGAAGTGCTTTTCCTCCTCTGCAGCAGCAAATTTGGCATTCTCAATGGTGTCCAGAGATATGCAAGGCAATGATGGTAAATATGAAGGAAAACATTTATTGCCAAGCTGAAATTTAAAACATTCCTGTTGTCTAATAATTGCATGAAGAGCTAAGGGCATCTAACATTCCCTCTTAGCAGATACATGAATGCATTTTGTTGGGAAGAAGATTAATGTGCCTCTGAAATAGAGTAATAGGCATAAATAAATATTAAAGTGGTCAATTAAGCTACAAGACTCTAAACACAATATCCTTAATCTAATCTCAGAGAATGAATAATTGCTGGACCTTTGCATTTCTCTTAATGAATCTATTTACACTTAATTAAAACTATTCATCCTCCTTCAAGACTAATATTTCTCGGATGGCATAATGCCAACTTAAAGTCTTCAGTTGGCAATTGGTTTAAGGGAAGAGTAATATTCCCTTTGGTTTTCCTCAATACCAGATCTTTTATTTGCAAAGGATCTCTCATGCCAGATATGGAGTGCAGATCATNTGAGCTTTGAGGGCCTTTTCAACCCAAACCATCTGTGAATTATTCAGATGTAAACTACAAAACAATTTAACAGTGCAGTTAATAATCCTGATTCTAAATTAGGAGAAAAACTCAACTGCAAATTTTTATACAACTATACCAATTTTTTTTTTCTTCTCCTCAGTAACAGAAGACAGGTTCAATATTTCAAAGTCCAATGAAGTGCCAAAAAACCCCAAAAGTGTGTCTGGCTAAAAATGTGGAGAATCTCCTAGCTAAGATCTATGTTCACACTAAACAGTCCTAGGACTTCAGCAATGATATTAGAGAGGAAAGAGGTCATCCACTGCAGAAGTTTGTTAGTCAATGTAAGCTCTAGAATAAAAATCCTTGGAAAAATGGATAAAAAAGAAGAAATTAGTCCAGCTGAGTTATGGGTTGCTGAGAAATTCCTGATGCAGACCCCAGCTTTGCTGCACCCTTAAAAACTGCAGCCTTAACAACTGCAATTCGCAGATACCCAGCTGTGGGGGTTTATCAGAACAATTCTATTTCTGTTACTTATCTGCATGCTTCTGCTACTTGTCATGGAAAATTAAGTTCAATATAATAGAATTAAAAAATTCTAAAAAAGGAGGAGTGCAGATACACAGCATAAATTGAGAGAGAATGTAATTACAGCTCTTGCTCCCTGAGACTGATGGAGTCCAGACTGCAGAATCTAGTTCATAAACTAATTTCCTTGGGAAAAAAAAAGTAGTCAGCTTGAAAAACAAGAAGTGATTCAGATTCATGCTCTGGTTACTATTTTATTGTATGCTTACTTTTGTTTATTAGCTGGAAGGTATCTGGAATTGTAGAGCTGAAACAAACTCCTGAAGGCACTGAAGAGTCTCACTGCAGGATGCAAGCAATAGGTTCACTGCTTTAATACAGCCACTGATGATTTAAACTCAGTTGAGGTCTAGGGAGGCAGCAGCCCCTGAGGAATGACACCTGCCTGTAAGCACTAAGATTAATTAGTGAAGGGACAATCAACCACTTGAACAGCAGAGATTATCAGTCACAGAATGACAAAGTTCTTTTGGAAAAGAAACAATTCTAAGATCAAAGCCAACCATCAGACCCTTGTTCTGCAGGCTTTCAGGACCCATTTGGGTGCATTCCTGTGCAAACTACCCCAGGGAATCCTGCTGTTGGCAGGGAGGTTGGACTCTGGAGGTCCTTTCCAACCTNTGTTTCTTAAACTATGATCACCTTCTCTCCCAAACTCAAAGCATTGTAATGGCACTGGTGGATAGGTTTTGCTGTCCATGCTCTAGGTGACCTCTGGAGATCCCTTCCAACCCAAAACCTCCATTATATGGCATTGACTAGGACTATTTAATTAACTTTGGCTATCTAAATACAGCATCACAACTGGAAACTATTTGAGCCATTAAATTAGGTGCAATGGATGTTTCTTAAACTATGATCACCTTCTCTCCCAAACTCAAAGCATTTTAATAGCACTGGTGGATAGGTTTTGCTGTCCATGCTCTAGGTGACCTCTAGAGATCCCTTCCAACCCCAAACCTGCCCCCTGCTTCCCCCAAACCTCCTCACAACAAGCACATGTGAGTGAGTGAATCTCAGTTTTCCTCTTGGGGAGATGCTTTTGGAAGAAAACAAATCCAAACCCAAACATTTCTTCACTCTAACCACCACCAGCCATTGAAATCAGTATTCCAGTTTTGAGAAGCAGAGGCAGAAAGATTGAGAATGACCTATGCAACACAGCAGAACAATCTGAATATCTCTGTTGAGGAATGAAAATAAACTTTATTTTTAGAACAAGCTTTTCTGCTGCAAAAATCTGATTTCTCAGGATGGTTCATGGAAAAAAAAAGCCACAAAAGTAATTATTTAAATAATAGTATTAATAATAATAATAATATTGAGTTTCCACTCAATTCCCTGTTCATATTTATATTGAAAGAAACCTACCAGGAATGAAGGAAGGTCCCACAAGGCAATTTGCTATACTGAGAAAGTAGGTACTGGTGTTAATAATAATAAAAAAGAATTTAACATATAGGAACAAGTTTGAGCTCTGCTTTTTCAGGACCTCCTGTTATGAATTTATCTCAAAAGTTGGCATTTGTGTGGCAATGCAACAATGGCAGCAATTGCTACAAACTCAGCTGGCTGCCACAGCTCCTTCACAAAAGCTTAAGCTACTGCAGCAGGGAAGAACAACTCCATGCATCAGCACAAGCTGGGGGCTGAGCTGCTGGAAAGCAGCTCTGTGGAAGACCATCTGGGAAGCCCTGGTGGACAACAGGACAACCATGAGCCAGCAATGTGCCCTTGTGGCCAAAGGAGGTCAGTGGCATCCTGGAGTGCACTGTGGCCAGCAGGTCTAGAGGGGTTCTCCCCTCCCTCTACCATGCCCTGGTGAGGTCTCATCTGCAGTGCTGTGTTCCTGGCTCAAGAAAGACAGGGAACTGCTTCAGAGAGCACAGAGAAACAGCATAAAGATGTTGAGTGGACTAGAAGAGTCTCTTATGAAGAAAGGCTGAAGAACTTGAGGTTTTTTAGCCTAAAGACTGAGGGAGGATCTTACCAATGCTTATAAA
>WBNM01034630.1:3414-20850 GCA_013399055.1 Ramphastos sulfuratus | reverse complement strand
GAGACTTTCCGGTGGCCTTTCAGGACATAAAGGGGCCAGAAAACCCACCAGAAGGTCTCTCTGGAGCCTCTTCTTCTCCAGGCTGAACAACCTCAACTCTCTCAGCCTGTCCTCACAGCAGAGGGCTTCCATCTTCCAACAACCCTAAGGGATCCTGCCTTGGTGGCGGGGGGAGGGGGTGGACTTGATCTCTGGAGGTCCCTTCCAACCTCTAAGGTTCTGTGATTCTGTGATCTTTTCCCCTCATTGTTGTGGCCTCTTCTGGCCCTGTTCCAACAGGTCCATGTCTCCTTGCTGTGAATCACCCTTAGCTGCTGAATTTGTCATTTGGTTCCCCCATCCCTTTCTACCCTATCACAGGCTCACATTGATGCCCTCATTGATCAACACCAACCACAGACAGAAAATGTTGCTTGTTGCTTTGGGCTGGGACTCAAGATCTCATCCCCTCACTCTGCTGTGCTTAAGGGCAGAAAGAGAAGAGTTTTGTCTCTAGCTGCACTGCAGTGGGACAAGAAGCAGATGAGCATTCTTGGCTCATGGAGCAGCCAGGTACAGGCTCATGTGGGGACAGGCTGGGCCAGCCAGCCAGGTCTGCTGTGGTTTAATGGTTTTTAGCAGCAGCTTAAATCTTATCCTGAAGCAGAAGTGTGGAAAAGGGTGAAGAAAAGCACAGAAATCTGGTGTGGGTTAATAATTGACCCCCAAGAGCTATAGCATTGCCATCCTTCACCTTATCAGCACTGGCACTATCGCAGTGTCACTGGGGGCAGTGCTCTGAGACAGGGAAGATAACTCAAGTGACAACCAGGACTGAAAGCCTAACCCAGCAGTGGCCACACCACCAACACCAGGCAGTTCCTCAGTGTTTCTTTTGACAGGGGGAGAGAAATGCCTTTGATAAGAGCTGTGCTGGTGACAAAGCCGCTGGGGACACGCTCAGTAAGGGACCTTTCCTCCCCACCGCTGTGGCGGCTTCTGCAGGGTGTAAACCATGAGTACATCAAACAAACCAAAGGGCTGGAGAAGTGACTCACATGTGTCAGAAGCTCTCTAGGAGGCTGCTGGGGGAGGAGAGCTGTGTGTGTGTGTTCCTCCCAATGCCTTCCAGATGCTGCGGGCGCGGGTTTCCCGGGGAGAGCACCGTGTTTACTCGGGCAAGGGTGGTGAGGCAGGAGCACGGACCCGGAGCAGCGTGTGAATTGCTCAGCACAGGCACCTGTGACACTGGAAAGCCTCCTTGTTCCTTTTTTGTGCCTCATTTTCTTGCCCAGGGGTGCTTGGAGTACCCAAAGTCCCGTCCTGGGGGTGTCACCAAGCGGCACCCAGCTGAGACTAGGGGAGGGCACCTGGGACAGGTTGTAGAGGTTAGAGAGGAAACTTGCCCCACTAGGTTCTCCTAGTGCAATCATAACCTACCAAAACTTAATTAGCACTTAATTAGGATCTCCATCAGGAGGGGAACCACATGAAGTTCAACAAGGGCACATGCAGGGCCCTGCACCTGGGGAGGAACAATGTCCTGCACCAGCACAGGTTGGGGTGAGCTGCTGGGAAGCAGCTCTGGGGAAAAGGACCTGGGAGTGCTGGGGGACGAGTTCCCCACGGGCCAGCAATGTGCCCTCATGGACAAGAAGGCCAATGCTCTCCTGGGGTGTATGAAGAAGAGTGTGGCCAGCAGGTCGAAGGAGGCTCTCCTCCCCTCCACTCTGCCCCAGTGAGGCCACATCTGGGCTCCCCAGTTCGAGACACAGGGAACTACTGGAGAGAGTCCAACATAGATTATGAAGATGCTGAGGGGCTTGGAGTATCTCTGAGAGGAGCCAAGGCTGAGAGCCTTGGGGCTGTTGAGACTGGAGAAGAGCAGCCCCAGAGAGGATTTTCTCAGTGCTCAGCAAGAGCTAAAGGGGAAGAAGCAAGAGGATGTGGCCATGCTTTTGTCAGTGGTGCCCAGCAACAGGACAAGGGGCAATGGGCACAAACTGGAACCCAGGAGGTTCCATCTGAAGTGAAGAAGAAACTTCTTTGGTGAGAGAGTGCTGGAGGCCTGGAGCAGGCTGCCCAGAGAGGGTGTGGGGTGTCCCTGTCTGGAGAGCTTCCAAATCCATCTGGCTCTTGTGATCCTGGGCAAGCTGCTGTGGGTGCCCTGCTTTAGCAGGGAGGTTGGACTGGATGATCTTCCAACCCCCACCAAGATGGGATTCTGTGAAACACCACATCTGTATCAGAGCCCAGGAGAAGGGTAAAAAATTCCAGCATCACTTCACCTGGCTCATTTTTCTGTGGATATTGAGCTGCTTTGCAAGGAGAAGCATCCCAGTAAGCAGCCAGGAATTCCCCTACACTGAGAACTGTAAACACACAGACAGAAAAACACAGCTCCAAGCCAGATACAACTAAATCATAGAATCATAGAATGGTAAGGTTGGAAGGGACCTCAAGGATCATCTAGTTCCAACCCCCTGCCATAGGCAGGGACACCTCCCACTAGCACAGCTCACTCAAGGCCTCCTCCAACCTGGCCTTGAACACCTCCAGGGAGGGAGCAGCCACAACCTCCATGGGCAACCTGTGCCAGTGTCTCACCGCCCTCACTGCAAACAACTTCCTCCTACCATCCAGTTTCAATCTCCCCTCTGCCAGTTCAAACCCACTGCCCCTTGTCCTGTCACTGCAAGACCTTGGCAATAGTCCCTCCCCAGCCTTCCTGTAGCCCCCTGCAGATCCTGGAAGGCTACTCTAAGGTCTCCTCAAAGCCTTCTTTTCTCCAGGCTGCCGAGCCCCAACTCTCTCAGTCTGTCTTCAGAGGATAGGAAATAACCAAGCCCAAGGTGGATGCAGGGTGAGAAGGACAGAGCAGAGCCCTTGTCTCTACCAAGCCCTGTCCCTTTGTGAAACATAAAATGCACTTAAATAAAAAAGAACCAACCCCACAATTAGCAACCCCCCAGCTTTATGTGTCAGCACAAGGTGCAAGATAATAAAACCTCCTTGCCTCCCTCACACCTCCAGGAAAAAACCAAACCAAAACAACCCAAACCTGCACTGCAAACTGGTTTGGAAAAGCAGATTGGGGCGAATGAATTCCATAATTCACAGGGCAGATTTGTAACGTGTGACTTTGGGGGGCAGGGGGGACACAGGGGCTGCTGAATGGGTCGGGGGCTGCCAGCTGAGGCTGCTCTCTGGCTTGTATCGAGCAGGTTTTATGAGGGGCTGGTAACAGAGTCTAAAAATATGCACAATAAACTGTTGGTTGTTGGTTGGTTGGTTCTTTTTTTTTTTTTTCCTTCTCCCTAAGGGGTCTCTGGTTTAATTATGTTCTTAGTGAGAACCATTAAAGTGCTAAGTACCTGAAGACTCCTAATTTACTAAACTACAGGCTACTAAAACGCAACAGAAGGCTATTATACACCAGAGCAAAGGCTCTTCTCTGGGACTGTAAATGCTCTGCTCAGCCTCCCAGTCGCTCTGGCATTACATAAACTCCCAGCCGGTATTTAATCTCAGTGTTAGATAGCCCAGCTCAGCTCAGGGAAATCGCCAGGCTCTCTCCTCCACGTGTGCAGCAAAACAAGCCCCACATTGTCCTTGAACAACCCACAGCTCAGACAGGGCTGGGGATGGTCTTGTTACAACAGGAGCTGCACAGCTCTCATGCGAGTCACTGAGTGATACGGGAGGGTGAAGCTGGAGGGTAGGGAAGATGCTGTGCTCTCTGGATCACAAGTGAGGAGCCCAAGGAATGCATTGGGTGGGAAGAGACTTTAAAGGTCTCTGTAGTTAGCAGGGACATCTGCAAGTAGATCAATACCAGGTAAGTTTCATCCTTTGCACTCATGGCTTTTTACCTTCCTGCACAATCACAGCATGTTTTGTCTTGGAAAGGACCTCCAAAGGTCCTCTACTCCAACTCCCCTGCAGTGAGCAGGGACATAGAATCATAGAATGGTAAGGTTGGAAGGGACCTCAAAGATCATCTAGTTCCAACCCATTCAACTCATCCAACTCATCCAACATGGCCTTGAACACCTCCAGGGAGGTTGTGGAGCACAGAATCATCCAACGTGATCTTTGATCCCCTTGGGTGATTCTGTGCTCCACAACCTCCCTGGGCAACCTGTGCCAGTGTCTCACCACCCTCACTGCAAACAACTTCCTCCTAACATCCAGTTTCAATCTCCCCTCTGCCAGTTCAAACCCATTGCCCCTTGTCCTGTCATTACAAGACCTTGTCAATAGTCCCTCCCCAGCCTTCCTGTAGCCCCCTTCAGATACTGGAAGGCTACTCTAAGGTCTCCTGGAAGCCTTCTCTTCTCCAGGCTGCAGAGCCCCAAACCTGCAACTAGATCTGAGAATCACAGAATGGTAGGGGTTGGAAGGGACCTCTGAAGATCATCTAGTCAGGTTGCTCAGAGCCTCAAACAACCCAACCTGGCATGGCTCCAGGAATGGGGCATCTACCATCTCTCTGGGTAGCCTGGGACAGAGTCTCAGCACCCTCGGCATAAAAAAATTCTTCCTTCTGTCCAGTCTAAATCAATCTCCCTCTTAGTTTAAAACATCACCCCTTGTCAGGTCACAACAGGGCCTGCTAAGAAGTCTGTCCCCATCTCTCTGATTGCCTCCCTGAAGCACTGAAAGCCCACAAGGAGCCTCTGCAGTATCTGCTTGTTCATCTCAGCATCTCAACAGCTCAAACCCACGTGGAGCCTTTCAAATACCAGTAGCAATTTAGGAATTAATTAGTTCCACAAAAGGTGAACATAAAATCCATTATTCTACTTGTTTGTGTAAGGAAAACTCAGATCATCTCTTGGTTTTGATCACCAGAAGTCTAACTGGCATTAACACTACACAATCACTAAGGGCAGCCCTTTGCAAACATCTCCTTGGGTGTGCATCACAGAACACTGGCTGGGTGAAGAATAAAGCAAACCATTAATGTTCCTGGACACTCTAGATGTTACCATCTCTTTTTCCATTGAAAGGCACCTGCATGACTAAATAACTCAAATCTGAGTGTGCTTAAAGGCAGAAAAATCAAGAAAACCAGAAGGAAATGGAACACCACCAGCAGGTATGATAAAAGGAACCAGCTACAGAAAAGGACACAGGCTGCTGGTGGATGAGCAGCTGGGTGCAAGCCAACAGTGTGAGCTTGCAGCAATGGCAGCCTGGGCTACATCAAAAGCAGTGTGGCCAGAGATGGAGAGAGGTGATCCTGCCACTTTGCTCTGGTACGACCTCACCTGGAGTGCTGTGTCCCGCTCTGGAGCCCTCAACACAGAAATGACAAGGACCTGATGGAGGCCTCTTCCAACCCAAACCATTCTACAGTTCTAACTATCTGGTCAAAAGAAAAGTTAACTTGGCACAATGAACACTTGAGGAATGACTTGTGGGCAGTGGATTGCTCCAGGAGTTGAAAGAGATAGAAGCCTTTGGCACAAGGTGAGAAGAATCACAGAATTGTTTAGGTTGGAAAAGACCTTTAAGATTACCAAGTTCCAACCATTAAAGAAGAGCAGAACCCTGGAAAACCAAAGGTATCAGTGAATGTTTTCAAGAGTCTTTGTAGCAGGTACAGATGAACTTCAGGCGCAGTCCTTTGGCTTCCCAAGGTTCTGAGGCATGAATTCATCTTCTCAGCTTCAAAGAGAAGCTCTCAGTTCTCTTCTACTTTGGACCAAGAAATAAAAAGGAATCTCCATCAACGTGATCCAAAGGCTGTTTCTCTGCCAGCCTGCTCTGCTTCACATCTTGACCCTTCCTCCTAACGCATCTGCAGATCAAAGCTCCACTCTCCCAAGCCTGAGCCTCGACAGCTTCCCAACCCTGTGCAGAAGAGCATAAAGGAGCTAAACTGGGTCGCCTGCAGCTGCTGAGAAGTGTGGGAAGATGTGTCTTGACTGGAGTCAGCTCATCTCATGCTGTACAGCAACCAACAGCTCCTCCAAAACACCCTTCTTCATAATGGGGGGGAGATTACAGTGAGCTGCTGCTTCCTCCCTGGTGAGGCTTTGTGGTAGGCACTCAGCAACCTTGGTGGATGAGCCACATGGTGACTCTGCACCAAGACACACACACAGGCAGGGGTTTTCAGAAAGGAAATTGAGCAGCAAATTGCTCATCTTCTTCTGGAAATCCCAGTGGTACCTTGTGCCTTTCATAGACACACTCAAGTGCTCAAAGTTCCATGTGCAGGATACTAACAACTTGCACACAGAGCAACTAGAACCAGTTAAAAGTAGGCCCTTTGAAACTTTCCAATTATTTATTATTCCAACCAAAATAAGATCATAAGAAACAAATGAAAAAGTTGCATCTTAGAAGGCACCAAGATCTAACATTCAGGCAGGTCACAAAGGGTGAGTTCTTCAGCAGCACAGTAGCAAAGCCATTAAGTCTTGACCACAGAATCACAGACTCATTCTGGAAAGGCTGGAAAAGATCTTCAGGATCAGCTAGTTCAAACATTAATCCAACACTACCAAGTCCACTGCAAAACCATCTCCCTCAGCACCACAGCCACACAGCTTTGAAACCCCTTCAAGGGCAATGATTCAATCACTGCTCTAGGCCAGGCCTCAACAAACCTTTTGCAGGAAAGAAAATTGTTCCTCATATCCAACCTAAACCTCCCTGGAGCAATTTCCTCTCATCCTATCACTTGTTCCTTTGGAGAAGAGACCAACTCCCACCTGGCTCCAACCTATTTTCAGGGAGTTCATAGAATGGTAAGGTTGGAAGAGACCTCAAGGATCATCTAGTTCCAACCCCCTGCCATGGGCAGGGACACCTCCCACTAGTACAGGTACAGTTGTACAGAGCCAGAAGGTCTCCCCTCAGCCTCCTTCTCTCCAGGTTGAACCACCCCAGTCCCCTCAGCTGCTCCTCACCAGCCCTGTTCTCCAGACCCTTCACCAGCTTTACTGCCCTTCTCTGTACCCACTCCAGCCCCCTCAATGTCCTTCTTGTAGTGAGGGCCCCAAAACTGAAGGCAGCATTTGAGAAGTGGCCTGACCAGTACCCACTACAGAGGGACGTTCACCTCCCCAGTCCTGCCGCTACATTAAAACAAGAAGTCACCTACCAGATCTTCCCGGGCAGAGCGTCCCTTGCCCAGTCAATGGTAATATTCAGTTCATAGAAAAACAGACTGGAATCTGCCTGCTTTAAGACAGCAAAGCAAGCCAAGGAGATGTGTGTTTGACTCAGTGCCAGCACGACCATAAAATGTTGGCAATTTAGTAGAGACGCGGTGCCGCGCCACTCTCCCAAAGGACCTAAATAAACTTCAGATGTAGAACATATATTTTTACTTTTTTTAAAAAAAATATATATATTTATATATATACATATATATATATAAATCTGCTGTTTCATTTTTAACTCCTTTCCTCAGCTGTCCCTCCAGCTAAAGGGGATTTTCAAAGCTGAACCAGGTCCATCCTTCTCCTGGCCGAGGGAAGTCTCAGCAGTGAGAAGTTAAAAGCATGAAAAATCAGAGAAATGATTCATGTCTGTTGGGGGATGATGGTTGCATTTGTGGCTACCAACACTGGAGGGGAAAGGGTCTTGGGAGAAGATTCTGCTGTGCAATTTCATGTCTTGGAGTTATAAACCATCCCAAGGAATAGTTATTTTCCTGTTTCTTTCCTGCAGAGTCACCAGCGTAGGTGAAACCTTCCTGCCGCATCCATGACGCTGAGCTACAAAGCCAAGCTCTGTTGATGATGTACTGTGTCCAGCCCTGGAGTCCTCAGCACAGCACAGACAGGGACCTGTTAGAATGGGACTAGAAGAGGCCATGATAGTGACAGGAGGGCTGGGAGCTCTCGGCTGTAAGGCCAGGCTGGAAGAGTTGGGATTGTTCAGCCTGGAGAAGAGCAGGCTCCAGGGAAACATTCTGGTGACCTCCCAGTGCTTAAAGGAGCTGATGAGAAAGCTGGGGACAGATTTTTGAGCAGGGCCTGTTGTGACAGGACAAGGGGTGATGGCTTGAGCTAAAAGAGTGAGATCCAGACTGGAAAGAACACATTTTTGGCATGACCCTGGACCAGGTTGCCCAGAGAGATGGGAGCTGCCCCATCCCTGGCACCACTGCAGGTCAGGTTGTTCAGGGCTCTGAGCAACCTGCTCTAGCTGCAGATGTCCCTGCTGACTGCAGAGGGTTGGACTGGATGAGCTTGAAAGGTCCTTTGCAACCCAAACCATTCTATGATTCCATGATTGCAAGAGCCAACCCTGACCAGCACGAATGAGGATGTTCTTCCCCAGGGGCACAGTGAAATGAGGGATTTCTGAATTCCAGCAGGTTGGCTGGGGGCAGAAGGCTCTTCAGCTGCACTGTTTGCTTTTCCAGGCTGCACCCTGCCTCCTAGTCAGAGCTGTCCTTCTCCAGTAACAAAGACCACATTTCCAGGGCCCACAGCATACCTGTTTATTGACACTGCTCCTCCACGGCGTGTCTGCTCGCTGCTGCTGTACATGGAGTTAATTGTGGATCTATTACAGATTCACCTATTTATTCTGGACATTCTTGGAGGGCTCCAGAGCTAAAATTACACAAGGAACCACTGAACTGTTCAGGCTATTTATTTGTTCAAAATCCCATCAAAATAATTAGTGGAGCCTGGAACAGACATTTTGGCTCTGGAGGGGCCAGAAGAAGTTGGTGCCACCAGTTGTGGGTCATTCCTGCCTTTGGGGAGAAGGTTTGTTTATTAAGAGCACCAGAGATGGGGCATGTTGGGTTTAGGGAGTGGGCCAGGCTGGAAGGTACATCTGTAAGAGACAGGAGCAAAGGGTAATACGTGCTTGCCATGGAGGTCTCATCCCAAAGGTGACAGGGGAGCTGCAGCAATCCTCAGAGCTGAGAGACTTGGGTTTTTTTAGCCGAAGACCTTCTGGCAGCCTTTCAGTACTGAAAGAGGCTGATTTTTCAGAAAACTAGGGGCAGACTTCTGAGCAGGGCCTGTTCTGACAGGATGAAGGGTGATGGGTTTGAACTAAGAGGGAGATTCAGACCAGAGAGAAGGAAGACATTTTTACAGTGAAGGTGTGAGATGATGGCTTGGGTTGCCCAGAGATGTGGGAGGTGCTCCATCCCTGGAATCATTTCAGGCCAGGTTGTCTGGGGCTCTGAGCAACCTCCTCTAATTGCAGATCATAGAATAGAATCATAGACTCATATAATGGTAAGGTTGGAAGGGACCTCAAGGATCATCTAGTTCCAACCCCCTGCCATAGGCAGGGACACCTCCCACTAGTACAGGTCACTCAAGGCCCTGTCCAACTTGGCTGCTGACTGCCAGGGAGTTGGACTAGATGAGTTTTAAAGGTCCCTCCCAACCCAAAGCAGCCTATGGTTCTTCAACTCTCCAGTTTTGATATCCAGCTGGCATCAGATGGTGCTTTCCTGGTGTGTGTCCTCCCAGCTCAAGAGGGACATAGAAGTGCTTGAGAGAGTCCAGCACAGAGCCTGGATCACAAGATGATTAAGGGAATGGAACATCTCTCTTACAAGGAGAGCCTGAGGGAGCTGGGGCTGGAGACTGAGAGGTGACCTCATCAATGGTTATCAATATGTGCAGAGTGAGTGCCAGGAGGCTGGAGCCAGGCTCTGCTGGGTGATGCCCAAGGACAGGACAAGGGGCAATGGGTGGAAGCTGAGACATAGGAAGTTTCATGTAAACATGAAGAGGAATTTTTTCCCTGTGAGGGTGACAGAACTCTGGAACAGGCTGCCCAGAGGGGTTGTGGAGTCTCCCTCTCTGGAGATATTCAAAACCCTCCTGGATGCATTCCTGTGCGATCTGGTATAGGAGATCCTGCTCTGGCAGGGGGGTTGGACTGGATGAGCTTTCAAGGTCTCTTCCAGCCCCTGCCATTCTGTGAGAGACTTCCCAAAACAGAAACACACTTCCTGGCTGTTGCTCTCCAATGGAGCTCCCTTTCCCCAGCAGATCAGGAGCCTGGTTGCTCCCCAGTATTTTTAACAGCCATTTAAGAACATATTGCCAACCTGATCCTTTAATTGGCCACTCTTACTGCTCTCGATTAGAGCAGACAAGTTTTTCTACACAAGGTAAGCCCTTGCAAAAGCACTGAAAATGTTTCAAAACAAGCCAGCCCCGATGTATTTATTTGATATTTCTCCATATATATAAATAATTCCATGCAAGGGAACGTACTGAGTGGAAACTCCCTTTAAAATGTGATCCCAGATGGTGGCAAAGCTCTGAAATTGCAAGGCAACATGTAAAGAAAGATTAACGACCTCAAGCAGGCACAAATTTATGAGGTGAAAGCCTCTGTAATCCTGGAGAAAAATGATACCAAACGTTAGACTAGACAGCTAGAAAGTACCTCTGCTTGCTTCATGTGGCCTCTGCCATGCTACATTTTCTTTTAATACAAGTCACTTTTGGGTTCACTTAGCCTTTTCTCCTGCAGACTTGAGGTATGGCTTTGGTACATGAGCACAGTGATGGATTTGCCAGCTCCTACCAGGTACAACCTTACTGAGCAACTCAGGCAACAGCTATGCTGCTACAGCCTGGAAATAAGGGGCTGAGAGGAGAGGAAACTGAGCCAGGACACCACTTCAAGCATTTATCATCACTGCATGACCCAAAGCTCCACCATCGAGTGGACTGACTGAGGGAGCTGGGGGTGTTCAGCCTGCAGAAGAGAAGGCTCCAGGGAGACCTCAGAGCAGCCTGCCAGTGCCTGAAGGGGGCTCCAAGAAGGCTGCAGAGGGACTGTTTGCAAAGGCCTGCAGGGACAGGATGAGAGGCAGTGGTTTAAAATGAGAGCAGAGCAGATTTAGATTGGATGTGAGGAACAAGTTCTGCACCATGAAGGTGCTGGAACACTGCAACAGGTTGCCCAGGGAGGTACTTGAGGCCTCATCCCTGGACCTATTCAAGCTCAGGCTCAACGAGGCTCTGAGCAACCTGTTCTAGTGGAGGATGTCCCTGCTGCCTGCAGGGGGGTTGGACTGGATGACCTTTGGAGGTCCCTTCCAACCCAAACCATTTTATGAGTCTATGATTTCCAACAACAAAGCTCTTCCAGTTCCTTATTCTGCCCAAGTACAAAATGGAAAGGATGCCAACATTTCATAGGATCATCAAAGTTGGAAAAGACCTCTAAGATGATCAAGTCCAACCTTCTACCCAACACCTCCATGACCACTAGACCATGTTCTGAAGTGCCACATCTCCTCATTTTTTGAACACCTCCAGGGATGGGGATTTCACCACCTCCCAGGGCAGCCTGTTCCAATGCCTGAGCACTCTTGCAGGAAAGAAATTGTTCCTAATCTCCAATCTGTGACAAAGTTCTGCTGCCAACAGATAGAATCAGAACTACCAGAGGGTCAGAAAAGTGTTTAAAATGCATGTTAAGTACTAAAAACACAGATCACAGGCAGCCCTAAGCAGCTGCAGGTGAACCTTCAGCACTGAGGTTTGTCAGAAGAGAAGTAAAAAACAATTTGGCATGTTAAAGAAGAATCATAGAACTCTTGATTGCTTGGGTTGGAAAAGACCTCTAAGATCATTTGGTTCAAGAATTAAGAAGACAAACTTGCATTCCATTAAGAAAAAGTCCATGTCCCCAGAGCTCTCCCTGCTGAGGGACAAATGCCTTCTAGGTCTCAGGGTATTCCACTATGCTAAGCTGAGAATGAGTGCAGTAAGAGGAGATACTCTGCTGTCAAATGTAGTCCTCTGTCACCCTGTGAGCATCTGGAATGCCTGTAGGGGCCATAACAGTTGTCAGGCCCTTTTCACCCTTTCAACTCTCATCTCCCCTTCCCAGTGTGGGAGGTTGAGAGGTTTCTTGCAGCAGGGAAAAGCCTGGATACAGATGGTCAGGATAACAGAGATGAGAGGGTCATGTCATCCTCATGGGTCTGCCCCAAACTGCAAGTTATTTTCAACCAGCCACTGTCTGCTTTCCATCTACACCAAAGACCCTTGCAATACAGCTTGATCCCTTCTCTCTATTTGGGAATGTGATTTGAAGGGCAAATAGAATCATAGAATGGTAAGGTTGGAAGGGACCTCAAGGATCATCTAGTTCCAACCCCCTGCCACAGGCAGGGACACCTCCCACTAGTACAGGTCACTCAAGGCCTCCTCCAACCTGGCCTTGAACACCTCCAGAGAGGGAGTAGCCACAACCTCCCTGGGCAACCTATGCCAGTATCTCACCCCCCTCATTGGAAAGAACTTCCTCCTAACATCCAGTAAATCCACTGCTTTAGATAGAGAGTGGAAGAACATCTTTCCAAACATTTTTCCAACCACAACATCTGCCCAGGCAGATCCAAGGACCCTGGGCTTTAATCATTCGTGTCTCTATAAACGTACCATGATTGCTCTCCCGAAGGCTCTCATTGCATCACTTTTAAAGCTCAGTGTTAAACCCAGAGTTGTATCTCTTTCAGAAGACTCTTTTATTGGTGGGCACTCATAAATATGATGCTCAGGCCAAAGAACACATGAGCAAAAGCCATGGGTGGCAAAGGCCAGTGAAGCCCCTGGCTCGTGCCTGTGTTTGGATTAGGTAGTTTTGTGGCCTGGACCTTTACAGTTGGGTTGGGTTGGGGTTGGCTGGGTGTTATTTTTTTTTTCCCCAACTTAAGACAAACAGTGAGATCTTTCATAAAATGTGCTCACAAAGGCTAAATTGTGCCATCAGGAACTGACTACCTGGATGGTCGTTTGAATTCTCCCACCTGGAACACCACCGCGCTTCACGCCAAACCCAGCGCCAGGGGCAGGAGGGGGAACTGGGAGTCACTCAGCCTCAATTTAACTCCCCAGCTGCCCAAGAGACACAGCATGCTCAACATCATCTGCCTCAAATGGAGGTGTGTCAACCAACCAGCTGCAGCGGCAGATGGGACACCACAGAATCAGAGAACTCTTGAGGGTGAAAGAGACTTTTCAGATCATCAGGCCCAGCCACTCACCTACTCGCAATGCCACCACTACTGCTAAGCCACTACCATTAACCCATCTTCCTCAGCACCACATCTGCACAGCTTACTCCTATTCACCTGGAGAGAGACTTTTGAGGAGGGTCTCNTTGTGGCTGCTCCCTCCCTGGAGGTGTTCAAGGCCAGGTTGGATGAGGCCTTGAGTGACCTGTGCTAGTGGGAGATGTCCCTGCTTATGGCAGGGGGTTGGAACTAGATGATCCTGGAAGTCCCTTCCAACCTTACCATTCTGTGGTTCTATGATTTACAATGAGCTGGTGAGACTCTGCCCTAGGATACAGAGAGATGCCCTATCCCTGGAACCATTCCAGGTCAGGTTGTCTGAGGCTCTGAGCAACCTGCTCTAGTTAGGGGTGTCCCTGCTGACTGCAGGGGGGTTGGACTGCATGACCTTGAAAGTTCCTTTCCTATCCAAACCAGTCTGTGAAGTGGCCTTTTGCCTCAAGATCCTTCAAGCACCTCACTTGTGCAATGGCCTTTGCTTGTGCTCCAAATGCTGTTTGTTTCTGTGCTTTTCTAAACGAAAAGAGAACCAAAACCCATTTATTTTCCACCCAATAAATGTGTCGCTCCGTTGTCCCTGTGGGCTTAATAATGCCCTCACACTTGCCCCCCGTTGGAGAGCTTGCAAATCAACTTTATAAATAAGATTGCCAACCTCAGCCAAATGCCTCTGTTTTTTTAAAGCCTTTTACCTCCTTTCCTAACACCAAACATCTTGGGAGCAGGAGCTTGGAGTTTTAGCCACCAAGAGCTGGCAGCTCCTTTCCTCCAGCCTTCTGTGTCACCATGGCCTGTGCTGCTGTGGGGTTCACATCATTGTGCTGCCCAGTTCTGGGGCTCCCAACAGAAGAAGGACATTGAACTGTTGGGGCAGGTCCAGAGGAGGACCAGAAAGATGATCAGTGGGCTGAAGCACCTCTCCTATGGGGATGGGCTGAGAAAGTTTGGGTTGTTCAGCCTGCAGAAGAGAAGACTCCAGGGAGACTTTAGAGTTGCCTTCCAGTACCTGAAGTGGCTACAAGAAGGCTGGGGAGGGACTTTTGACAAGGGCTTGTGACAGAACAAGGGGCTGGAAGAGGGCAGATTTAGACTGGAGATTAGGAAGAAGTTCTTTGCGGTGAGGGTGGTGAGACACTGGCACAGGCTGCCCAGGGAGGTTGTGGATGCCTCCTCCCTGGAGGTGTTCAAGACCAGGTTGGATGAGGCCCTAAGCAACCTGCTCTAGTGGGAGGTGCCCCTGCCCATGGCAGAGGGGTTGGAACTGGATGATCTTTAAGGTCCCTTCCCAACCCAACCCATTCTATGATTCGATGTTTACCTGGGGTGGGTTTCAAGGCTGGATTTATCCCATATTCTCTCCTGCTGGCACCAGCACACCCCCCTGGGAGAGGCACAGGGCTGCCCCAAACACTGTGCCCATTGATGCTGCGGGGCTGGGGCGATGCCGTGGCGGCAGAGGTGGAGGAGGTGGTGCGTGTGTGTGGGGGTGTTGTGTGTCTGTTTGCCTGGTGAAGTTCTCACTGGGTATTTAATATTCCCCATCATGAAGGGCTGTTTCTCCTTCAGCCTGCCTGTCAGTTAAGCCTGGGGATGTTTATTTTAACGGCCACTTGTGGTCAAGGCTGGTGCCAGTTGTACGGCGTCGGTTACGCAGATTTAACGCTGGGGACTCAGCCCCCGGCTCCCTGAGCACGGAAGGCAGCCAGGGCTGCCCCAGCCTAATGTGAAACAACTGAACTCTTCCAGCAGTCCCTGCTCCAGCTTTAACCCTTCCTAGGAAGGAGAAGGGATTCCAACCCATAGCTCAGTGGCCCAGTTTCTATTCCCTCCCCCCCGCCGAGGCCTTGTCCTCTTCTCCTGCATCTCAAATCTCAGCAGCAAAGGGTTTTGTTGGACTGCTGATCTAAAGCTGCAAGCAGAAGCCTGAGTTGCTTAAGGAAGCAGCTTCTGGGGGTAGCAGAGGATTTTTATCACTGTTATGGATTTATCATTACCCAGGGACAGAGAAAACTCCTGGGAGTGAGTGAGTTCAGCACTGGTGAGACCACATCTGGAACACTGGGTTCAGTTTTGAGTCCTTCACTCCAGTAAGGACATTAAGGCACTGGACCAGGTCCAGAGAAGGGCAACAAAGCTGGTGAAGGGTCTAGAGCACAGGTCTTGTGAGGAGCAGCTGAGGGAACTGGGGTTGTTCAGCCTGCAAAAAAGGAGACTGAGGGGAAACCTCCCAGAGCAAATTCCCCACCACAAGAGGACCTCAGGTTACTGGAGCTTCACTCTCTAGAACTACCTGAAAGGAGGCTGGAGCTAGGTGGGGATTGGTCTGTTCTCCCAAGTAGCAAGACAAAAGGAAACAGCCTCAAGTTGCACCAGGGGAGATTTAGGCTGGACATGAGGACCAATTTCTTCCCTCAAAGAGGCTGTGAAGGCCTTGCACAGGCTGCCCAGGGCAGAGGTGGAGTCCCCATCCCTGGAGGGGTTTAAAAGCTGTGGTGCTGAGGGCCATAGACTTGCTAGTGTTGGATTGATGGTTGGACTTGATGGATCTTGAAGGTCTTTTCTAGTCTAAACGATTCAACATCTTTGCCAACCAGAGCCTGGGCTGCATCAGGAGAAGTGTGGGCAGCAGGTTGAGGGAGGTGATTCTCCCCTTCTACTCTGCTCTGGTGAGACCCCACCTGGAGTACTGCATCCAGTTCTGGAGCCCCTAGTACCAGAGGGATGTGGGTATGCTGGAGTGTGTCCAAAGAAGGGCCACAAGGATGCTCAGAGGGCTGGAGCACCTCTGCTATGAGGAGAGACTGAGAGAGTTGGGGCTGTTCAGTCTGGAGAAAAGGAGGCTCCCAAGTGACCTTCTTGTGACCTTCCAATATCTGAAGGGGACTTAAAAAAACAGCTGGGGAGGGACTTTTTAGGCTATCAGATAGTGACAGGACATGGAGGAATGGAGCAAAGCTGCAGGTGAGGAGATTCAGACTGGATGTGAGGAGGAAGTTCTTCAGCATGAGAGTGGTGAGAGCCTGGAATGGGTTGCCCAGGGAGGTGGTTGAAGCCCCATCCCTGGAGGTGTTTAAGGCCAGGCTGGATGAGGCTCTGGGCAGCCTGATCTAGGGTAGGGTGTCCCTGCCCATGGCAGAGGGGTTGGAACTAGATGATCCTTGTGGTCCCTTCCAACCCTGACTGATTCTATGGTTCTGTTTTCCATGGAGAACCATCAGGCAGTGGAAATGCTTTAACTTGACTATTACAGGTCCTGGTAATGGCTGTGTGGGACAATAATTAACAGAACCCTGCTAATAGCAAAGCAGAGAGAAAATCCAAGCATTGCAGTGCTCAAAGCCCAAATTCACACGTCAAGAATTAGTTAATGGGAAGAGATTCAAGGTAATGTAACCCCACTGGGTTTGCAGAGCTCTGAGATCAGAGCTTTCCTCTAAGAGTCAAAAACCTGCCAGGTAAATAATTTACAAGTGGAGGGGAAGCAACCTGGATGTCTAACAGAGACATATCTGGAAGAATCAAGTTTGAAATACCCAGCATGAATTTCTTGCTCTAAATATAATGAACCATGTCTCCAACCAACTCCTCCTCTGTGGTTTTCTCATCTGTGTCAATTTTTTTTCATGGCCAATACACCTCCTGCTTTATTAATCCCTAGGAGAGAGGAGAGGTTGGGCTCTTCCAGCCCTCCCCTGGTGTCAGCACACATCTGGTTGCCACACAGAGCCAATGCTCCACCACCCCCATGTCCTCCCTCCAACACATCAATAGATTTGAAGTGATGATCTTAACAGACAAAGAGGTGAGGCCATAATTCACCACCTACAGCTCAAACTCTCCTAGGTGTTAGATGTGTGACTGGAATGCCTGAGTGAAACCTCCTCTGATGCAGCAATTCCTGAACCTGGCCTGAGTCACCTCCTTCAGACCTCTCTACCTGGAACAAACAGACCATTTCCAATCCCTGCATCTTCATCCCACCACATTTGCAATGCCTTTATCAACCTCTGGTAGCAGATGAAAAATGATATATGAGCAGAGAACTCAAAACAAAGCCCTATAAAAGACACCAGCTACACCACCTCACCCAGAAAAGCCTCCTCCTGCCTTTCACAAGGGCTTTTACTGAAACAAGAGATGAAGCTATAGAATCATAGAACCACAGAGCCATTTTGGGTGGAATAGACCTTTTAAGATCACTCAGCACTGCCAGGTCCATACTAAACCATGCCCCTCAGCACCACATCTCCATGGCTTGGAAACCTGTCAAGGGGTGGGGGCACCACCACTGTCCTGGGCCAGATTTCATAACCCATTTGGGGAATAAATTGTTCCTCATGTCCAAGAGGAGAGGGAGAGGGAGAAGGGATGTGAAGGGGGAAGGGATGAGAAGAAGAAAAGGGAAGGGGGAAATA